>JAVJIF010010735.1:0-146525 GCA_038442645.1 Agave tequilana
TTACTATCTTCTCCTTTATTTCTTTTTCATTGGAGTCATAGTCTTTATATAGGCTCGTGCATGGTTCGTTAGAAGATAATGGGAATGGTTGAGATAATTGAGTGAGTGGGTTGAGAAAATTATACGAAGTTGAGAGATTAATGGAAGGGAATTCGGGTTAGTGAAGAAGTAGCAAGGATCATGTTCATTGCGTTATCAAGATTTAGCATCAGTTTTGATTGGTGTACAAGATCAGATTGTAGTTGATCAAAGATGATCTCATTTGGTCAATTTCTATTGTTAGATATATCAAGTAATTAACTAATTAGTGTTATTTAGTTATTGAGTCCTAATAGGATTTGGAATCTTATTGAGTCCTAGTAGCACTATGAGTCACGGTTTGAATAGGACTTGATCTTGTATGGGTCTATATATAGAGGAGTTATCTCATGACTTTATGTAATTGTATTTTTATAAATTCCTATCAATAACAATAAATATTTAGCTTTTTGGAGTGTAACATGATATCAAAGCTCTACGGTTCTCGATCCTTTGCAACCTCACCATCACGAGCATCGTCATTGAAATCTTATTTTTCTTCATCTTCTTCTCTCTAGGTCTGATTTGAACTCATATCTCAAAGAGAGAGGGGGGGGAGAGAGATACTGTTCACATGAACAATATCACAAGATACTGTTCACTATGAACAGTAACAGTTAAAAGGGGGAAGTATTGGTTCATCTTTGTGTTGGGAGATCTTTGGCAATTTATTTGAATCCCACTTTTCATATTCACAAAAAGAAAAAAATTAAATCATTTTGAGCACAATTCGATTTTGTCTACACTTCATCCTCTTCTAAACTGCCTTCGCCCCCTTCACGCTCCTGGGACTCACCGCTCCAGCCTGTTGCCATCTATCTCTCGCAACTTGAGTTGCTCTGAGCACAAGATCAATCGTTTCTTGCCGCAAAGGCATCCGTGGCTGCTTTTTCATGGTTTGCATCTCCAAGCAAGAATCTGTACAGAATCTTCAAGTTTCTGTCTGTGGATCAGGAGTACAGGAAGTTGAGAGGCTTCACAAGGAGTATGTGAGGAGGATTCAGGATTTTGCCTCGACCTCAGCCCAATTATTCCTTCTTTTTCTGCACCGATTTCGAATCTTTTCCTGTTCAGCACTGCCTTGACAGGAGAAAGAAAAGGGATCAGGAACAGGAATTTTTGTTTGGTTTGCTTGAGTCGGGATCAGTTGATTGAGAGCAAAAGTGCATTCCGATCAGCTGTTGGGACCTAACAACAAAGACGTGTTATATTGTAAGCACCCGAAGAGTGACCTAGTTTTGGCAATATATTGATGGATCAGAGTCTGATTGTGATGATCTTTGGAGTTGATTCCCAAGTTTTTGTGTTCTAAATGCAATGGCGGAAGTGGATTTGGCATATTCTACTGTTTGGAGTAGATTTTGTGTAGATTGGTATTTGAACCGATTTCAATATTTTTGTTTTGAGATCTTTTGTTTGAATTTGGTTTGCATCTAGTCACGCAGCAAAAGAGTAAGATCCGTTGATGAGTCTTGAAAGATTGATGTGGGACAGAGAGGGATTTAGACTTTGTGGTAGGAATTTTGTGGAATTGGGAAAGAACAAGAGAAGAAATGAAAGATATGATCGCAAATCGCAACCCGGATCTTGGCTTCACCGCCTATGATTCAATCCATGGGATTAAAATCAATACTCAAAGCAAATAGTTTTATTTTTATCAAAATCATTTAATAATTTTTAAAGATCACTACATGACTATATTAGCCTGCAACACGTGTATTGTACGTGCAATATCAAATCTCACCAAATCTAATCACGTCTAAATTCAAATAATTTCTGAATCTCAATCAAATCTATCCAAATCTAATTGAAATAAAAATCTCAAATTTACTATATCTAAACAATTTGTTCCCCCATCATTCTCCCCGACTTGAAAACATTCATCCCCAATGAATATAGTGATAGGTAGAAGGTAAGCATAACCGAGTTGAACCACATCACGAATCCTCAATCAGGCTAAGCTGTGGTCAAAAAATCAGCATTGATGCGTCATGGCTAAACCAAAGTGATGGAGATGGAATTGGTTTCCATGACCAACCGGTGTGGTTGATGGTACCTCGAACAAAAACATGCAGCATGTCGAGGCAAATCATTCCTGATGAAGACTAAATCGATTGTACTTTGCACCATAAAAAATCTGAACTCAAGTGAATCTGTCGCCTCTAGAAGAATCTGCAAGGGATCGTATACATCAGGCAATCTCAGGGATAAGAGAACCCTCACCGCTGGCGTAAATGACACTAACTCCATGGCATGCTCCTCTAGGAGGTCTGCTGAAATCTCTACAAGAGGCTCTCTATATCTGGCTCGGACTCGGGCTCATCAACAATTGTTGGCTCTGACTCTGGCTCAGCTGCTGGTTCTGGCTCATCAATAACTGTTGGTTCTTTGTAATCTTCCTCAGATGAACACAGAGGTGTAGTATACAAAACACGAAGATCTTTTAAAACAAACCAACATTGATAGTCGATATGGTGCCTTTCTTCCAACAATAAGCTTTTTCAACAAACTTCATTTGGGCATAGCGACGCTTCTGTTCAGATGTTAAATAAAATAACTGAAGAAATCTTTCAAATTTTTTCCCACTTCTTATACCCATACTGATCATCAGAACCTGAAAATATGGGAGAGTCGCATGCATATCCCTTTTCACTTTCTTGTCATCACCTTCAGTATTTATATATTTTCCACAAAGTAAAATTTCATGAATAAACTTTCAAAACAGAAGTTCAAAAATTACCCAACAGTTCGAACTGGACTCAAAATCGGACTGGAAACGGGGGTCTCAAACACCGATTCTCTGCTGCGAGAATGGTACGGCACCAAACAGAACCTTGTGGAGGTCAGATCTGGTATTCAACTGCTGTGAAATCTTTCCAGTAACTCCAGAACTCAGTCATACATGCTTCAGATGGAACTTGAATCGGACTCCGAACGGGCCTGAAACGGATTCTGGACTACAGCTACACTCTACAGTGAACAGTAAATTTGATAGTAAATTTACTAGAGCCTAAACAATTTAGATTTAGTAGATTTGAGATTCTTATTTAAATTAGATTTAAATAAATTTGGTTGAGATTTAGGAGTTGTTTGAATTTAGATTTGATTAAATTTGGTGAGATTTGATGTTATTAATAATTGCACGTATAGTGTACATGTTGTAGGCTATAAATATCCATGTAATAATCTTTAAAAATTAGTAAATGATTTTGATAAAAAAAATGAAGTTATTTGCTTTGGGTATTTATTTAATTCCCATGAATTGAATCATAAGCGATGCGCCAAGATCTGGGTTGCGATCCGTCATAATATCTTCCCCAAGTTCACAAAACTCCTCACCACAAACCCTAAAATCTTCTGTCCCACATCAATTTGGTATCAGAGCCGAATTTCTGCTCTTTTCCTTCCACAAATCCACTTCCAAAAAACCTTTAATGTTCCATGAACAGTAACTTTACTGTTCACGGTTATTGTTCACTGCAGAGCGCAGTCGCAGTTCGGAAACCGATTCGGGCTCGTTCAGAATCTGATTCGAGTTCCTCTAAAGCATTGGATGCGTGACTGAGTCTCAGAGCTACTAGAAATATTTCATAATAGTTGGATAGCATATCTGACCTCCACATGCCTGTGTTTGGTGTCGGTACTGTTCCTGCAGAAGAAGATCAGTGTTTCATGCCACATTTCTAACCGATTGAAGTCCAGTTCGAATCATTGAGATTCTTGAGTTACTTCTAATTTTTATGCACTGAAGTTTCTCCATGAGCTTTTACTTTTGTGGTAATTACATAACTATTGATGCTGATGACAAGGAGGTTGAACGGGACTACTACGCGGCTATCTCGTATTTTTGGGTTTTGATGATAATATGGGTATGAGAAGTGGGAAAGCAATCTGAAAGATTTCTTCAGTTATTTTATTCTAACATCTGAACAGAAGTATCGTTATGCCCAAATGAAGCTTGTTGGGAAAGCTTATTGTCAGAGAAAATACAGCCATATCAACTATCGATGTTGGTTTGTTTTAAAAGACCTTCATTGTTTGTATACTCCACACCTTCTGTATTCATCTGAAAAAGACTACAAAGAACCAACAGTTGCTAATTAGCCAAAACCAATAGCTGAGCCAGAGTCAAAGCCAACAATTGTTGATGAGCCCGAGCCAGAGCCAGAGATAGAAGAGCCTCTTGTAGAAATTTCAGCAGACCTCTGAGCTGAGCTTGCCAAGGAGTTAGCGTCATCTACGCCAGCTGTGAAGGTTCTCTTACCCCTAAGATTGCCTGATGTATACGATCCCTTGCAGATCCTTCTAAAGGCGATATGTTCACAGGAGTTCGAATTTCTTATGGTGAAGATTACAATCAATCCAATCTTCATCAGGAATGATTTGCTTCGGCATGCTGCATGTGCCTGTTCGAGGTACCATTGAGTACAGCCGGTTGGTCATGGAAACGTCAAGCACCTTGGTTCAGCCATGACGCATCGATGTTGATTCCCTGACCACCACCTTGACCTAATTGAGGATTCATGATGTGGTTCAACCCGGTTGTGCTTACCTTCTACCTACCACTATATTCATCAGGGATGAATGTTTTCAAGCCGGGAGAATAACAACTAAGCCATTTGTCCCAAGTACTTGGGGTAGGCTACATGAACCAAAAGAGAACTACGCCAGATCGGGCACATGGATCAGCTTTCTCCACTCATTCCTATCGAGCAATATGCCTTCACTAAGACCTTTAGCCTCTATAATTTTCGTATTACCTCCATCTATGTTTTCTTCGGTCTCCCCTGCGCTCTTTTAACTTGTCCTAAATTGATACGCTCTATTCGCCGGACTGGCGCATCTGTAGATTTACGTCGCACATGATCAAATCATCGTAGTGATTTTCTCTCATTTCTCTTCTATAGAGGCTACAACTATCTTAATACGAACATCCTCATTTCTCACCTTATCTCTCTGCGTGTTACCACACATCCAACGAAGCATGTGCATCTCTGCTACAATCATCTTTTCTGGTCCATATAATAAAGCTGGCATAATAGCAGTCTGATAAAACTTTTCCTTCAGTCATAACGGAATGTTACGATCATATAAAACTCCTGTTGCACTCCTCTATTTCAACCAGCCAGCTTGGATCCTATGGTTGACATCACTACCGATCTCCCCATCCTTTTGGATAATAGAACCCAAGTACTTATAATGACTGCTCATCAGTATTTCATGTCCATCTAGTCTCATAACACTATAATCTCGGATTCCCTGCTTATTGAATTTACACTCCTACTCTGTTTTGGCCCTACTTAATCTAAAACATCGAGATTCTAGAGTTTGCCTCCATAACTCCAATTGGACATTTACCCCAGCTCTCGTCTCATCGACTAGGACAAATCATCAACAAATAGCATACATCACGGTATCTCATCCTGAATAGCTCTAATAAGTTCATCCATCACTATGACAAATAAGAATGGACTCAATACAGATCCTTGATGCAATTCAATTGTGATTAAAAAAATCACTTGTTATGCCTCCACAAGTTCTGACATTTGTCACTACTTCATCGTGCATATCCTTGATTATGTCAATATATTGATGAGACTCCCTTTTTCATCAATGTCCACTATAATACCTCTCTTGGCACCTTATCATAAGCTTTTTCTAAATCAATAAAGACCATATGCAAATTTCTCTTCCTCTCTCGAAATCGCTCTATAAGTTGACGAAGCAAATGAATAGCCTCTGTCGTCGATCGCCCCGGCGTTAACCCAAACTGGTTCTCTGATATTGTAACATTCAAGCAGGAGAGAATGATGGGGAAATAAACGGTTTAGATTTAGTAAATTTTAATTTTTATTTAAATTAGATTTGGATAGATTTGATTGAGATTCAAGAATTATTTGAATTTAGATGTGAATTAGATTTGGTTAGAATTTGGTAAGATTTGATGTTATCAATAATTGCATGTATAGTACACGTGTTGTAGGCTATATATAGACATGTAGTGATCTTTGAAAATTATTGAATGATTTTGATATAAAAAAAAGAAGCTATTTGCTTTGGGTACTGATTTTAATTTCATTGATTGAATCATAGACAGTGTTTTAAACATCAGATATCAGCGATATATCAATCGACAAAATATATACGGAATATCGGGTGATATATCGCGATATGGTACTAAATACCAGATGTCAAATCGGACGTTATAGCAGATGAAGAAAACGCATGTGATTGCCTACATAAATCATAAGAAACTACTTAAAGCAAGTTTAAAGTCCTAAACTTATAGGAAATACTTATTTTTTGTAGAAGCTCCTCAAATGCGTTTGTAAATCTAAGACTCCTCAAATGTGTCACGTGACGATGCATCGGATATTTTCATCTCGGATATCGGCTGATATATCGGCCACATGGCGATATATCGGCTCATATCGGTCCAAAATGATATCTGATAAAATTTTACACTTATCGTATCATTTTGAATAAAATACTGGTATCTCGATCGATAAACCAGTATATCAACCAATATTTAAAACAATAATCATAGGCAATAAAGTCAAGATCCGGATTGCGATTCACGATCATCTTTCATTTCTTCTCTTGAATAGTAATCGGTGTGGTGCCCCCATCAGTATCTAGCAAATTCTCAGGAGCAAATTTCCCCTGTAGCAGTCCCTGTATTGAGAGAATTTGTTGATGTCTTTCCAGAAGAACTCTCAGATAGTCTACCTCCTATGCGTAATATCTAACACGCTATCGATTTAGTTTCGGGGTCTTCTCTTCCCAACTTGCCTCACTACAAAATGAATCTGACAGAACAAGCTGAACACAAAAGGCAAGTTGATGAGCTTTTGAATAAGGGGAATTCATTAAAGAGAGTCTGAGTCTGTGTGTTATGCCGGCATTGCTAACCCCTAACAAAGATGGTTCGTGAAAAATGTGTGTGGATAGTCGTGTCATCAACAAGCTTACCATCAAATATCGATTCCCTATCCCCCGACTGGATGACAAGTTGGACATGATGTCTGGAGCCACCTTCTCAAAAATCGATTTGAAAAGTGACTACTATCAAATTCGGATTCGTTCAAGTGATGAAGACCGCTTTCAAGATCAAAGACGGTTTTTATACGAGTGAATGATCATGCCTTTTGGCTTGACAAGTGCTCCAAGCACTTTCATGCGAGTGATGACCTGGGTATCACGACCCTTTATGGGAAAATTCTTGGTCTACTTTGATGGTATTTTAAGTAAAATGATGGAGCATCATGTGGGTCATCTCAGACAATATCACACATTGAGGAAAGAGCAACTTACGCAAACCCTAAGAAATGTGTGTTCATGATTGATAGCATCGTATTCTTGAGATTTGTTGTATCAGCTCAAGGGGTTTCATCTGATCCTCAGAAAATTCAAGTAATTGTAGAATGGCTGGAGCCCCAAAATATTCGGAAAGTAAGACATTTTCATGGGTTGACGATATTCTACAGGCGATTCATAAAGGAATTCAGCATTATCAATGTCATGACCCCAATTACGGATTGCCTGAAGAGAAGAGTTTATGTGGTCTGCAGTCGCTACCAAAGGATTCAAGAAAATCAAACGTATAACCGAAGCACCGTCATGAGAGTTCTTGATTTCTTCAAGATGTTCGAAGTTATGTGCGACGCTTCAGGCATTGGCATAGGCACAGTACTCAGTAAGAAAAGCACGCAATTGTCTTCTTCAGTGAAAAATTGAGCAGAGCAAAACTGAATTACTCCACCTATGATAGAGAATTCTATGCGGTTATACAATCATTACGCCATTGGCGATATTACCTCTTACTGCAAGAATTTATTTTTTACTCAGACCATGAGGCCTTATGTTACCTTAACTAGCAAAAGAAGCTCAGTGCTAGACACAGTAGGTAGATTGAGTTCATGCAAAACTACAGTTATACCTTGAAGCACACATCTGAAGTTGAGAATAAGGTAGCAGATATGCTCAGTCGTCGCACCTGTGTGCTTAAACAATTGAACGCTGAGGTAATGCGTTTCGAGCGACAACGAGTACACGTGCCCCATTTTGGAGAGATTTTTGGTGCTTTAAAGGAAGGGGTGACACAGAAGATAGATGGTTTCCTACTCCAGGATGACTATCTATTTTGATTTCACACGTTATGCATTCCCCATACATCTCTACGAGACTATCTTGTTTGGAAACTACATACTAGGGGGTCTTGCTGGTCACTTTGGATGAGAGAAGACCATAAATGCAGTAGAGAGTTTGCTTTACTAGCCAAACCTAAAAAGAGATGTGAGGCTGATGGGGCAATGTCACACCTGCCAATTGGCCAAGCAACAAAAATAGAACACTGGCTTGTATATACATCTACCGTACCAGATCGTCCTAGCAAGACGTAAGTATGGATTTCGTACTTGGACTTTCAAAGACTATAAGTATGATTCTATATTTGTGACTGTAAACCGTTTCAAAGGTGGCCCACTTACCATGCAACAAGACCTCTGATGCTTCTAAAATTGCTCAGATCTATTTTGACGGGATAGTTAAGTTGCATGGTTTACCCAAAACCATTGTGTCAGATAGAAATGTTAAGTTTATGAGTTATTTTTGGAAAACTCTATGGCACAAGATGGGGACTAAGCACAAATTCTCCACTGCTATTCATCCTCAGACAGACGGTCAAACCGAGGAGATAAACAGGAGCTTAGAAAATCTTTTGCGATGTCTGGTCTGTGAACATTTGCGGAATTGAGATCTCATCTTCCCATTGCAGAATTTGCATATAATAGTTCATGTAATAGGTCAATAGGCATGAGTCCACTTGAGAAAGTGCATGATTACAAAACTAGGAAGCCTATAAATCTTATTCCCATGACACAACATCATAAAGCGTCCGAGTCGGCATCCGCATTTGCATCGCATATACATGATTTGCATAAGAAAATCAGCAAGAAATTTCAGAAAAGTAACGCTCAGTATATATCTTATGCTGAATTGCACCGTAGCTGTAGGCACCTTGAATTTAATGAGGGTGATTATGTAATGATTTGGATTCGTCCGAAGCGGTTCCCACCTGGAGCTGTTAAGAAATTAACTGCTCGTAGTGCTGGCCCTTTTAAAATTCTTAAGAAAATTAATCCAAATGCCTATGTAATTGATTTACTTCCAGACTTCGGGATTAGTTTGACATTTATTATATCAAATTTAGTAGCTTATAAAGGTCCTCTTTTTAACCCTGATAATCCAATTGTGAATCTTGATGGGCCTATCCCGAGCCTTTATTTGAGAGACCCACTTTCTCCCACTGCCTACAACAAATGACTCGTTTACAACAGAGCAAATTGGTAGCATAAAAGATTATCAAATCATCTCTATTACGGATGGTGATTGCAGATGGTATCTAGCACGTTGGAAAGGTCATCCAGAATCTGATGATACATGGATTACTCGAGAAGACCTGCAGCGATTAGCTTCGGATTTGTTGGAGTTTAACGAGAGTCATTCGGAGCCATACTTGACGGGGTTGAGTTCTTTTCACCCCGGGAGTACTGATAGGGGCATCACACTAGTTCCTCTACACACATATCACCGATGTCGCCGCCATGTCACATCGGCACCACTTTGGCTCTAATTTTGAGCTCAATTGCTTATGAGTCTGTTTACTTTATTGGATAATTGTGTATTCCATATTTTATCTTGTTCATTGCTTTTTGTTTGAGTCCAATCGGACCTCGTTCGAGTTAGTTTGAACAGTCCTGATTGGACCTACTTGGTCGAGTCTTCTTTCATTCTGTAGTGTTTTATTGAGTCCACCATGTTTAGTACCACATCGGTTATGTGGAGAAACTCTTCTTTGTAAGAGTCTATTTGACACTCAGTTTGATGAATAAAGTATTGAATATTTGATATAAACTTTGCTTTGCGTTTTGATTTGATCTATTTGATTGAGTCAACTGGTGGTGAGCCAAGATTCAGGTTGCAAACTGTGATCATATCCAAAACCCTAATTTGGTTTTTGATTCCACATCAAAGATTCAGTTTGGTTCCAAATTTTGGTTCTATTTTAGACAGCTTTAGTTGGGTTCGGCTTCAATTTGGTTTTCTTTGATTTGGTACATCTCTCAGTTTGGTTCAGATTTGTTTCGATATCGATTTGATTTTGGAAAACTTCTCATTTGGTATAGTTTGAATTTCAGTAATTTGGCATGTTCTCTTCGGCAATTCATCTTGGTTCAAATTCAGTTCAGCTTTGTTTTCTTTAGTTCGGTTGGGTCCTTGGTCTTGCAACTTCTACATATGAGAGAGAGATTGTTTGGATTATGTTTTGGTTTTTCGACAACTCGCTTTGGTAATTAGCATCTATGTCATGCAACAAAGATCGTTTCAGGTGCCAAGGCGGGATCTTTTAGTTTGTTTGAGAACCAAGGATGATTGATTGAGTTCACAGGAGAGGATCGTTTGAGTTCGTTTCAGATCAAAAGAGAAAATCAATTCAGTTCGTTTCATATCCCAAGGGAGGATCGTTTGAGTTTGTTTGAGCCCCGAGGAATGATCATTTGAAAGTGACGGAGCCAGAGTTTAAAAGACGGGGGGAGGGGGTGCAAAATGTATAATAGAAAATTCAAAAAGGAGGGCTTTTTAGGGTTAAAAACACTTTCTTGAAGTGTTCGTTGACCAAGCATTTAATCAAGATGTTTATTGGTATTTCTGTAATGAATACTCTAAAAACTAAATTATTTCTCTAGTGAATGTAGGTTCAGGTCTCCAGAATTAATTTAGAGAAGCTCATGTTGTGGTTGAATCATCTTCAGTTCTATGTGATGATTTCCATCAATTTTTTCTTGTGTACTTCTGAACACCATGAGTGAGTTGATGCAGAAATGAAGTATGTAGTAATGAAGCTAATGTTGTAAATGAAGCTCTGTTTGCAAAGAGATATATTGATTTTAATGCTGTGAAGGAACATCATAGTTGGATGTTGAAGAGTATTTCTCAGTCAATTTTTTAAAGAATTATCGTTCATCAAGAATACATACAAATTCGGCTCGTAAAAGCTAAAAAATCAAAAAGAATAAAAATTAGACCAGTTGTTTTATTATTGTGAATTTGATTCTATTTGATAATGAATAGTAAGAACATTAGTATCATTCTTATTAAGAAAGAGGGCATAAAATTAAAGAACTGAAAGAACATTTTTAAAATTTAACTGAATAGTAATTACATATTTTCAAATTTCATAATCCTATTCATAATTTGATACATGTTCATAATCTTGTTTGTTATTGATACACACATGTACACATGTTCATAATTTATATTTGTGATTGATACATATATGTACATCTTGATATATATTATATTCTCAAATTCTCGTAGCCTTGTTCATAACATGAATATTCGATACATGTGAGTACATATATAGATATATAAAGCTTATTCGAACCAAACTTGAGCGAGCAAGCCAAGTTCAAGTTTTGCTCGTTTAAATATTCAAGCTTGGTTTTGAGATCAAGTTCGGATCATTTAGTAGTCGAGTGAGCCAGAAATGAACTAAATATTGAGCTAAACCCAAACTGTCCGCAAACAGCTTATACGTTAGACACCCTTGTATACAAATCAGAAACAGGTCAGAAATCTTGAACAAAAAGAGAGAAAAAATTTGAGCAATGAGATTTTTTAAATGGTACATCAAACTAAAAAGATCAAGGGGATTATATTTCATTTAAGAAAAATCAGGAAAGAAAAATGAATAAGGAAAAAAAAAAAAAAAGCTAGAGTCGTAAACCTAGTTAACAATTTGAATAGGAAATTTTAATATAGCCCCCTACAAATTAATCAGATTCGGAGGTTCATGATCCCGCATAAGATCCAGTCCTACTGAAGTAGGATTGTTTTAATCTATAGGTTGTACCAACTTTAAAAAGCTAGGATACACTTGCCGATGCGTCATTCACTTAGCCGACAGAAGACGAGGAGACGAAAACTCTCGTCTCGTCTTCTTCATCCTCATCCTCTTCCTCTGACTCCGTTTCCACTTTTATTTCTCACAAACACTATCGGCGGCGGCACCTCTCCCGCTGCGGTCTCCTCCTCATCGGGCCTCGAGCTCCGGGCGGGGGAGGGCACAAATTACATAGGCCAAGCCTCTTTTGGCGGGGCCGGGGCGGCACGTGCCTTGCCCCCGCCATCGCCACTGGTTTGAGTTTGTTTCGGATCCCAAGAGAAGATCGTTTGAGTTCGTTTCACATCCCAAGGGAGAATCATTTAAGTTTGTTTTAGGTCCCATGAAAGAATATTTAAGTTTGTTTCAAATCTCATGAGAAAATCATTTGAGTTGATTTCCGATCACAAGAGAGGATCGTTTGAATTTGTTTAAGATCCCTAGGGAAGATCGTTTGTGTTCGTTTGAAGTTCGCAGCAAGAATCATTTGAGTTCGTTTGAGGTCCCGAGAGAGGATCCTTTGAGTTTGTTTTAGATCTCATGGGAGGATCCTCTAATTTGTTTGGATTTGTTGCTTTTAGTTCAGCATCAACATTAATAATACAATATCTACATCAACATTTAGTATTTCAGCATAAGCAATTTAGTTATTCTGCATCGATTTTAGCTTTCCAGTAGTTTCATCATTTGTTTTTGTTTAGTTTTTATTATACACATTCACGATGTCATGGCATATTACGTTTGAGGGGGCTAACATATATTAAGTAATTAACTAATTAGTAGTTATTTAGTTATTGAGTCCTAATAGGTTTTGAAATCAGAGTCTAGTAGTAGTACCAGTCATACTTTGAATAGGATTTGGTCTTGTATGGTCTATATATACAGAGGGGATTGCTCAAGACTTTATGTAAATGTATATCTGTAACTCTTCTCAATATCAATAAATATGTAATATTTCCTACTTTGACATCTACTACCAAATATTTTGTTGTGTACATGGATTGGCTCTTAGCTGGCCAAGTGATCTCACTCGATCAATTGTTATCACTAGACACACCTTTCCTTTGTAAGATATGGTCTTGAATTTGTAGACTGCATTTAGAAATTTGATATAGATCTAACCCAACTACAAGCAATTCCTTGTACATAAAGCATCTAGTTATCTCAGTAAGGGTCCATCTAAGCTTAGTTCAAGCGACATGATATTTTTCTTCCTTCGTGGAAAATTGTGGTTTTCATCCAGAGTTGGCAAAGAGATTTTCAAATTAAATACAGGGACAAACTATTAGAGACTTATTACACAATGATTTGAATTCAGTGTGCTCAACGTGTTAGTGGAGTATTAGCAAGATGTATACAGCTGGTAGATAAGAATCAGTCTTTCATTGCCCAGGCTCATTGTTTTGTTATGGGGAGTTGCAACTATGGTTCCGATCATGTAGATGTCGACTAGGATTATTAATTGGCTTGCAATGTCTTCAAATCCATTGTTCTGCCAATAGAAAATATTATTGTCACTAGGTTCATTGGACCCAACATAGAATAGGCTTAAATATCATTTACTTTCAGCTCTACATCATGCTAGTCGTGCGTCGAATACTTGACATAACATGAAGTCCCCATCACCAAAACTGTCTCAGAAAATAAAGAGATTATTAGTTCAGTGTGATTATGTGACACCTAGGACCATGATGATGCTTCTGCACTCGTTACTTCTATGTGTGACTCTCTCTTTTTAATTCTTTTATTATTATTTTTAATGCCATAACTCATGTACAATTCTGTTAACTAAAGAGGCGTGCAGTCGTATATGAGCACACAAAATTTATCTTCAGTTGACCACATTATAAATGTCATGTAATCTAATTTCATCCAAAATATTGTATTTGACCCACATGCATAATTATAATTTTGACTGGCAACTTATGAGCTGACTTCGTAAAATTCTGTGTCAAAATGATTATTTATCTTATTTACTAAATTTTAGACATCCTTTATCAATTTAACTAGTCATAGTATTCAAAATTCCCCTTTTTTCCCCCAGACCATTTCTTTTCTCTAAGATAAGCTATGGTTTACATCTTTGTTACAAATTTATCCACAACGCAAAAGTAGCAAGTTATTAAAAGTATGCATATTTTAAATATATTTTGCCCCCTAATGAAAATTTCTGGCTTTGCCTCTGACTAAGTAGATGCATTTTGAACGTAAAGAGAATATGAAGTTGTTGTATATTATTTTTTGTCATGTATGTCTTACAGAGTATCCAGTCAGCAACTGCCACCTGTGTTCAACAGAACAACAAAAAGATAGCATGGATGAGCAATTAGAGAATCTCACATCATATCAAAGTTTGCCAGGATACTAAATAATTAATTTTAGTGTAAAATTTAGTATGACATGTGAAATTGATGAATCGTCGAGAAAACAGGGTCATTACTATTGCGAAGCAGTCCAATGCCAAAGGGGCAGTTATTACTTAATTATGAAACAGAAATACCTACAAGTTCTGCGCCAGGATCACTAATACCCGGAGTACCCGCATCACTGATCAATGCAACAGTTTGACCTTGTTGTAGCCTCCGTAAAATTGTAGCCTCACGTTGAGATTCATTGAATTTGTGGTAACTAAGCTGAAAAACTAAGTTTACAGAAATTAGATACAAACTTGCTCTGAGCTCAATATTTTAAACTATCACTAAGTGTCATTAGTATAGAACACAAAACTCACGAGAGGAGTCTTAATATTATAGTACTGAAGCAGCTTCCCAGAATGTCTTGTATCTTCAGCTAGTATCACATCTGCAGATTTAAGTACCCTCAATGCACTGCATAGATAACATAAAGATGTACAATGAGCTCATCTGAAGAAAGAAAAGGATTTAAACTCCTGCGCAGAGTATGACAAAACTTAGTAATATTCAACATAATCAAGGAATAAAATTGTTAGTCCATAGTGATAAAATAGCTCATAAAAATAATCGATTCAATAAATCAGGTTCTTACAGTTCCAAATCTTCGATCCAACGGAACATTCTGTATTGACTGAAAACCAAACTTTTAACTTGTAGTTGTATATTCTGACCCAACTGTGATCATGAAACCCAATCAAAACAGCGTATATAATTTCCCCAAAAATAATTAGGAAAAAAACCTATGTAATAACTAGGTGCACTACTATGTTTCAAACATGAGAGATAAGGTGATTGTCCCCGTATATGTAGAAAATAAGGTTAAATGAACATCATCATCATCATCTGTTAAGCCATTCCCATTATAATGGGGTCCAGAATGGAGCATGGCTGAAGCTGAGAAAGCTCCGCAAAGATTTGACCAATTTTTTACAAGCATCTACAAAACGTTGTCTCAAGTCTCTATCAGTTGGTGAATTAACCCCTTCATGTGTGGCTTGGTTGGTAGCAGAGAAGGTGAAGATGGCAGCAGATATGACGATGAAAATGACAATGAGTGGGGAGGAGGAATATCATCAAAGACAAATCTTCAAGTTGGACAAAGTTCGATAATACTTGCAGTTCTTCTACCATGCAAGAGCTTCTCCAACTATTCTATGTTTGGTATACAAACACTTCCTCTCATTCGTCAAATCAAAATAAGAAAAGAACACCTCAAGATGATACTTCCAATCTTCGTACACACATCGATCACCAAAACCTCGAAACACTAGGACATACAACATATCACACACTACTTCTAATGCATCTATAGTAGTCTGTGTGGTGATTGCCATAATAATTATACCCCATGAAAACCAGATAAACTTGCTCTAATACCAATTGTTACGCAGGACCAACTAGAAACTGATTTTTTTTATTTCTGTTTCAGATGTGTTGATCTGTGTGTGTTAAAGCTATTAGAAAGGATTTTGAGAGAAATCAAGTCGCATAAGATCGCTAGATGTGATGGAGGTTTAGAAAATTAGTTTAGAGTTGTTTTTATAAAAAAAAAGGTGATCAAATAATAAAGAGCAGATGATTAGGTCCAAATCCAAATCTGGACAGCAACAAATCAGGAGCTTTAGAGCTTCAATTAGGATACAAATAGTTTCAGTTAATGACTTCTTTTATGGGGTAAGGTTATGCTCCAAAATAAATGAAAAATAAAAGAGTAGAGAGATAAGAAGGCTTTATACTCTAGATCAAGCATCACATCAGAGATGAATTTCACACCCCAAACGTAAGCCATAAGCCACCACTGGCAAGTTAGAAGAGGAAAACCTTTTTTCATGAAATAAAAATTTTCAACTGTAAAAATAACATACATAAGACGAAAACCGTAATAATATATTTAGATCAGAATTTGAACATTTACATAAATGTCATGATTTTAAAAGGCTCTAAACAGTCTCAAAAATCAGCAAAAAAAAAAAAAAATCATAAAACCAAATAATACACATAAAGCCTCATAAGCTCACAATTTAAAGAATAAACTCCTATCAAAGTAACTTTCTTTTGGTTGCTAGTGGCTCATTGATCCCCATCACTATCAGGTGGATTCAACATGAAGTCAACAAATTAAAGACAAGTACAGTACAGGATGTCAGATCAGCTTGACATGAAAATTAAACTGCAGAGCCAAATCAGGTAAATTGAAATGAATATATAATATGAAGGTTTAATGAAGCAAATTTATTTGTGACCTCAATCCTTTTACACCAAACTTGAACCACTTAATATTTTGTCGGGTTTTAGTCAGGCTCACAGTGGGGTTGAAGCAGTCATCTTTAGTTCTAGACTTTATGCCTCTAAACATAGACATTTCTTTCTCATTTCCTCCTCTTTTATTGTTGGTGAAGGGGCTTTCCAACTTCTATTGAAATTAGGAAAACTTAATCCTATAATAGTTTCTTTGTTTGGCATATGGAAACCAGATGGAGGAAAGCTGGGGTGTATAATAACATAGCATTAATTATTTATTATCTTCTTTCTTTGTGATTTAGAAAAAGTAGGAGAGAAACCCAAGAAATAATTAACATGAAGAGATTTCTACATGACATTCTACCTCTAGAAAAGGAAAGTTTTCTAAGAAAGCTATCCTATGAGGCAAGTGTTTCGACGGAACATAGAAACTCCAGTTTCCATTTCCTTTCCCCAAACTTCAAATGTCAAACATGGAAACTACAAGAAATTCAAAAAAAAAAAAAAAAAAGATTCACTTTCCTACTTTTGCTTTCAAATTTCATGTTGCCAAACACCCCCTTATAAAACCCACAGTGAAAGGAATAACAAAAATGGGTGGCAAATTGTTGGCCCAAAGGCCCATCACTCTAGTTTTGATGATGATTAACTCATGATCTTGTGTTATATAGTTTCATATATGATCAAGTTATAGTACTAATGATCTTGTGTTTATATAGTTTCATATATTTGATCAAGATCTTAGTCGGTGCTTAGCTTCAACAAAAAATTCGAAGTCAAATTTTGAAGCTAGCACGTGTTGATGCAAGAGCTTGCGCATCAAGATCGCATCAAGTACTCAACAAGAGTCTAGCTCGTTGAATCAAAGTTTGGACCAAGTCAAGATGAAGAGAAGATTTTTCAAGACTTGAGTCTGTTGACACTCAAAAAAGACAAACTCTCAGACAGTTTTCCAACCGGTCTGAACGACGTCTAACTTGTCGGCATTTACAAAAGACAAGTCACAGACAAGCTGACGGCCAGTTTTTGCACATCTCTGAGGGACAAATCAGCAACTTGGACTCTACTGATCCAGTGAAGCAGACAGTAAGCCAAGATTGTCTTTGAAGAGACCTAAGCAGGCCTAAGATGCTGAGTTAGTTCAACACTTAGCATCGCATGAGCTCAAGGGCCTCGCCTGAGAGGCTAAGTTTGTCTAGATTTGCCTTGAAGCTCTCCACAGCGAGCTAATTTACAGCTTCGCCTGAATCTAATTCTAACTTCGTCGGAAGCTTTCTTGATAGCTTCGCGTGAAGCTCTTTACAGCTCCACAGAGAGCTAACTTACAGCTTCGCCTGAAGCTAACTCTAACTTCGCCGGAAGCTAATCTAGATAGATTCTCATGAAGCTCTTCATAGCTCCACAGAGAGCTAACCTACAGCTTCGCCGGAAGCTTTCTTGATAGCTTCGCATGAAGCTTTTCATAGCTTCACAGAAAGCTAACTTACAGTTTCTCCTGAAGCTAATTATACCTTCGCCGGAAGCTTTCTTGAAAGCTTCGCCTGAAGAGGCTAGCTCCGCATGAGAAAAGTAACCGCCCCACTAAGTTAGTAGGGGGAGTTAATAGGTAGTTACACCCATGTCTCCTCATTAAAAGGAGACAATTAAGGGAATCATAACTCCCTATTTCTAGCAGGGGAATTAATGGGTAGTTACACCCATGATCCCTCATTAAGAGGAGCCAATTAAGGGGAATTCATGGGTAGTTACACCCATGATGCCTCATAAGAGGAGCCAATTAATGAGAATTAATGGGTAGTTACACCCATGATCCCTCATTAAGGGGAGACAATCAAGGGAATCATAACTCCCTATTGAGCCTATAAATAGCCCATTAGTGGCTAGGCTCAGGGTCTTGACAAGATTCAAGTCCAATAGGCTCACGAGCTTGAAGAAATTCAAGTCCAAGAGGCTTTTTGAAGAGCATAAGCTTTTTTAGTGGCTTCAAAGCTTAAGCCAACAAGAGATCTACTCTCTCGCTTCTAAGAATTCAGAGAATCACTTCTCTAATCCTACAAGGATTAATTCAGGGTGCTAATACCCTAAGATCTTCCTCCCTCTCAAGGAATCTCCGAAACCAGGCGAGAAGGAATTCATAAGCAGAAGCATTCGAAGATTGATCACTCGCATCGTCAACGGGACAAGTGGTCGCGCGCTGATCAGACTTCCACCGCCACACTTCCCCAGAAATCTCAAAGGAGCTCTACTTGTAATTTTTTTCTTTCTTTAAAAAAATACTTGTAATTTCGCTCCTCTACTCTTTTTGTAAGTTTTTCCCGAATCAATTTTCAATGGAAAACAAGATGACGACTCCGCTGGGGACAGTATTCTCCACTGTTGAGAATCAAGTGTCGCAATGCGACGATCAGACCTTCGGATCTATTACTGAGACGCTGGTCATTCACTTTGACCAAGAGAAGTTCGAACAACTTCTTTCTGGGGGTAGCAAAAGTCCCCTACGTGTGCGCGAGCACAGAGAGGTCAGCGTAGCTAGAGCCCCTCTAACTAATTCTTGGAAGCAAGTCTCTGTTGAGACAAATAAGGCTCTCTGCAAGCCTATTACAGCCTCAGGAAAGGCTAAACATACTATATGCGAGTCTAACACAGTCTCAGCAGTGACTAACATAGCCCCGTGCCAGCATGTTAACACTGTGTGCGAAGCTATAAAGGTTCCTTGTGAACCTAAAACAGCCTTTGCTAAGGCTATGTGGATTGCAAAATCTGTAATCTCATGCGAAGCTAAAGATAGATCTCTTGATTCAGCTTCCTACGAAGCTAAAATAGTCTCTGACTGCAAGACTATTTCAGCTCTTCACAGAGCAAAGTCACGCCTGTCACGCGAAGCTAGGGCTAAAGCATTTTGTGCTAACAACGAGGCTAATGCAGCCCCGCTTACATCATCAGCACTATTGGGCAGTGCTAGGCTCGCCGCTGGCGACAAAACCAAAGCACTAAGTGCTAAAAGCCTTAGCCGCGAAGTTAAAAATGAAGCATCACTGAGTGCTAACAGCGAGGCTATTTCAGTCTCGCTCACAGGAAGAACTCCGCGCAACAGAGCCAAGCTCGCCTTCAAAGGCAGAGCAAAAACAGTAGTAGTGAAGCTACTCTTTCATAGGAAGCTATCCTAGCTTCACCTATAGCCCAAAAGAAAGTCTTCAAGGCTAAACCCAGGGTTTCTCCACCCAAGCACACTAACATTTAGTTTCCCGAGTCTCCGTGTTAGATCAGTTAGACCCAGGTAACGCAAACTTGCGGGATTATCTGAGCAACAAGTGGAAACTCCACTCCGAAGAGCCAGTTCACATCTCGTCATCCCAGTGCGGACAAGTGGGGTGTCAACCTGTGACAGTACATTCCGTCCACTATTGTTTGGGATCAATCCCCACAACTTCTCCTCCAAGCCAGCAATCGGTGTTCAACCATTGTCAGTCCAAACTTCTGAGAAGCTCAAGTCTCGAAAGAAGAAGACAGTGAAGGTGCCTCACCTCGCAGCTACCTCTGTCAACATGATAAGAAGAGAAAGGGATCTACTACGATCTCAAAGAAGGAAACAGGGGATCCGCACTCCCTCATTCAGTTTTTCAAGACCCGATTATAGCCCCGGCTTAGGTCAGGTTCTGGTCGAACAAAAGGGTGCCTTCCAAGGTACGATACCCTATAATTATGGACAACCTTCTTCCTCAAAAGCTATGCTGCCAGAACTATTGATACACCAATTTCAATGGTCCGATAATGAAGAAGAAGCCAGCGGCTACGCTTCCTCTGCCACCATCAGCTCTGTGCAGGCAAGGTTTGTATCAGCCAACATGGCTGATAAAAATAATGATGATGATCTCCGTCATTGCAATGAGGCACAGGAGCAGACTTCCAAGGCCCAACAAGAAGCCTTGGACAACATCCAGCAAATATTAATTCAGCTCCTAACAAACTGGAAGAATGATAACACAACCTGTAGTAATCACAAAAATGAGGAGAACAACAATGAACCTCCCAAGACCGATCATTCAAAGGAGGGCTCTTCATTCGATGTCAAAGTGATCAAAGGCATCCAAGCTCGGATCGCATCCCTGGCCCAAAGGGATGAACTGAAGAAAGTAAGGGCAGTCCATCCTTACCCCTTGGAATGGGATTCAGTCTCATATCCGCCAAAGTTCAAGCCACTAACGTTGCACTCGTATGATGGCAAGAGCTCGCCAAATCAGCACATTTACTACTTTCGATTGCAAATCGGTAATGTAGTAAGTAATGATGCTATCATGGCCAGACTGTTCATTGGCACCCTCAAGGAGGTAGCCTTTGTTGGTTCAGGAGTCTTCCGTGAACTCCATCAATTCCTGACTTGACTTGGAAACCCGATTCCTCTCCCGATTCTACGAGGATGATACCGAGGTGACCATGGACACACTATTCGGCAGTCCAGAAAGGAGGAGAATCTGTACGGGATTACATAGAGAGATTCCGCAATCTTTCTCTTATGTGCCCTGCAGGTATGCCTTTGCCTATGTTGCTTCAAACGTGTAGGCATAACTTTCTCGACATAGTGAAAGTTCGCATAGGCGCCGTCAAAGCCCACACTTGGAAGGAGCTTATTGAACAAGCCAAGATAGCTGAAAAATCAGGTAAAAAGTTTGAGACCCCCAAAAGCAGGTGGGGAATCAACAGTAAAAACTATGACACGGTTGAATCTTCTGATACATCAACATTGAAAGTATATGGAGGAACTCGATCAAAGAAAGGTAACCCAACATAACTTCGGAGTATCAAAGACAATACTCCTTCAAAGATGAACATGTGGTGTAACTTTTCCACTTGCTCAATAAAAGCAATAAGCTCAAGTTGCTAGAGGCTAGACGTCCAAACGAAGTGGGACAAACGAACGATCCCAACTATTATCTTTTCATAGGATAGTTCATCATCCTACTTACAGGTGCAATGTCCTTAAAGACAAAATCCAAGCACTGATTGAAGCAGGTGTTTTGACTCAGAAAGTCTGAACATAAAAAAGGCCACTGCCTAACTCCTATCCTGAAAGGGAGTATGAAGGCAGTCAACTCTACTTCCAAAAGCCATGGGCCTTATCCCATCAATGGCTAAAGCAATGGGACTCAAGCCAGTCCAAAGCTAAAGGCAAGTCTTGCAATGTCTCTCGCAGCAGATGACACCGCACCAGCAACTCCTCTCAGCAGCTCTGAAGAGGAGACAACCGTCCCAACCGCTATTTGATAGCCGACAGGCACTAGGTCTGGCAAATAGCTTGCGACAGTACAACCAGACACTGACGAGACATAACAGCCAACGTCGGAAAACGCGCAAGGGGTTGGAATATGTCATTCCACCAACCAAATGAGGACAACCTTTAGTAGTAGAGGCAATCTACTCGAGTGGAGCTTATCGCCTAGCGAATCCAAACGGTGACACACTCCTATGCCAATCAACGACAAGTGCTATCCATGACACGTTAACACTATACCTCTGATCAAAAAAGTATTATACATGATCATGTTAACATTACACCTCTGATCATCAAGTCGGACTCGTTTGACTGTTTCATCTCCTCAAGGAGTCCTTTTCCACAAGGGGAATCAATTTCAATCATCTCTGCATTCTTCTTTCGGCAAATCAATTCGGTTTCACGACGATCTTGAATGAGTCGAATTCATCGAAGAAGGTTCGTGATACATCCTTGCAGGACCTTTCTAATGTTTCCACATTCGTGTTCAGATTCGATAATCAGGTGTGATTAAAGTCTTGATTATGACGAACAAAAGTGAAACTCCACGAGGAATCTCGACTTACTCGATATATTTCCTGTGAAGTTTGTACTCCATATCTAGACATGAAGATCAGCTGAGAATCAGAGTCTTGATGAACAAAAGGCGACGCTCCATGAGGAATGTCGATCTACCTGAAAAATTCCCTATGAAGTTTAGACTTAACTCTTTAATCCCCAGCGAGAATTTAGAGGTCACTAGTGGAATACAGAAATGTTCACTTCATGTGACATGATCTGAAGCCTTCGGTGAATAAGGCTAGAGGAAAACATTGGCTTTTAAGCCCAATATAAAATTCTCAACAACTCATCATGCTGAGGGGAATAGCATGGCTAGCCCAACTCAAAAGGTAGTTGGTAAAGGCATACTAAATCCGTTGACAGCTGAGGATTTGCTAAAAATCCTAAGGGACCTGATCTCGCTTTTTCCACCAAAGTCCCCTACCAATTCCCGTCCATGGAATGGTAGGACCACAAAAGGCTGGATTCATTTTCTTAAAAATAGATCACAATTGTCATGCTTAAAACTCACGCCTCTGACAGTAAAACTTTTTCCTGGTGGATCTTACTAATTTCCTAGCAGAGCAAACTCCACTTGTCATTCTCTTCAATTGAATGACAGGTCCACTCAAATTGTTATTATGTTCAAACACCTCTAACAGTAAATGAATTCTTCTCGAGTTAACATAACACCTCTGACAAGTTGTTTTACGAATCCCCAAGCGGAGAAGTTATCATGATCACTTCTACAAAATCTCCTTCTAATTCCCCAGCAAGGGATTTGGTTGTTACGTTAACAATATACCTCTGACAACTTTTTAGGAATAATTCTTTCCCTATCGAATCCTCATGGAGTTCTTTTTGTCACGTTAATAATTATCTCTGACATATAATCTCTTATGAGATTCATTTTCTAACTCCCCAGCGAGTTTCTGGTTGACTCCCCTCAAAGTCTATTATTTTCTTACAAGTCCTCAATGGACTCTCTTAGTTGTCACGTTAACAATACACCTCTGACAATTTTTTCCAAATTACATCCGAAGGCAGTACCAATACCCCCCACGGAATTTATGATCAAATCCTATTGCTTTCAGTGGAATTCTTTCTTTTTACCGTCATGTCTAGTTTGTCACCTCTGAACGGTAGAAATCCTGAGCTTGGTGGTTTCTCAATCGGTTATGTCCATGTTACCTCTCAACCGACATATAACTAAGTTTCATCTTCCAGTCAAGTAGGGACTACTTCTTTGCCGTTATGTCCAGTTCGCCACATCTGAATGGCAGGGCTCTGAGTCTAGTAACTTTCAATCGGTTATATCAACATTACCTCTGAACTGACAGATGTATAGATCTCTCCTCTTTATGGTACTCAAACTGTTAAGTCCAGTTCAATACCTCTGAACAGGCGAGTCCATTAATTTGTTCTCCTTTCCCCGTCAAGGCCGGGAGTTCTTACTGTCATGTTAACACGATTACCTCTGAACAGCGAATTGTGAGCCTGATGTTTCTTAATTAGTCATGTACATATTACCTCTGAACCGATGGGTGCCCAGATCCAATTCGCCCTTGCAATCCCTAGTGGACTAGCTGCTAAGTTAATGCGATTAGCTCTCACAGCGGATTCAGAGTTTAGTGTGTCTTAGTCTATCATGTCCAGTTTATCACCCTGAATAGACGGAGCCCTAAAATCGGATTCACCTCCATTTTGTCATCATGTCCAGATTATCACCTCTGAATGACAAAATTTCGAGCTTGGTGGCTTCTCAATCGGTTATGTCCATGTTACCTCTGACCCGACAGATAGCTGAGTCTCCATTTTTTGTTTACTGTTATGTCCAGTCCGTCACCTCTGAACAGTAAACACACCAAGTTTGATAATTTCTAATCAGTTATGTCTAGTACGTCACCTTGAACCGATGAATATCCGATCTCACCTTTCTTTGTCATTATGTCCAGTTCGTCACCTCTGAACGACAAGTCTTCATGTCTGGTGATTCATAATCAGTTATATCCAGTTTGTCACTTCTGAACTGACAGATATCCATATCTAACTTTCCAATCCGGAGGGACTTTCTCGCTGTTATGTCCAGTTTATCACCTCTGAACAACGAACCCTCTTTTCTAGCGATTCCTAACCTATTATGTCCACATTACCTCTAAACAGACGAATTCCTAGATCTGCTCCCTTTGTCCCTAGTGAGTTATCATACTCAGACTGATTTTATCATGTTCTTAACCTCTGAATAATTTTCAATCAAAGTTCTAATTTTTTTAGGGAATTCTACTTGGTGAATGCTCTCTCTTTTGAACACTCGAGGCAATTCAAAGTATTTCGAAATCCGAACCATCCCATTGTGGATTTACGAAAACTTTGAAGGGGGTCTTGTTGACACTCAAAAAAGATAAACTCTCAGACAGTTTTCTAACCGGTCTGAACGACGTCTAACTTGTCGGCATTTACAAAAGACAAGTCACAGACAAGCTGATGGCCAGTTTTTGCCCATCTCCGAGGGACAAATCAGCAACTTGGACTCTACTGATCCAGTGAAGCAAACAGTAAGCCAAGATTGTCTTTGAAGAGACCTAAGCAGGCCTAAGATGCTGAGTTAGTTCAACACTTAGCATCGCATGAGCTCAAGGGGATAGCCTCGCCTGAGAGGCTAAGTTTGTATAGATTCGCCTTGAAGCTCTCCACAGAGAGCTAACTTACAGCTTCATCTGAAGCTAATTCTAGCTTCGCCAGAAGCTTTCTTGATAGCTTCGCATGAAGCTCTTTATAACTCCACAGAGAGCTAACTTACAGCTTCGCCTTCAGCTAATTCTAACTTCACCGGAAGCTAATTCTAGCTTCGTCGGAAGCTAATTCTAGATAGCTTCTCATGAAGCTCTTCATAGCTCCACAAAGAACTAACGTACAGCTTTGTCTGAAGCTAATTCTACTTCACCGGAAGCTAATTCTAGCTTCGCCGGAAGCTTTCTTGATAGCTTCGCATGAAGCTTTTCATAGCTCCACAGAGAGCTAACTTACAGTTTCTCCTGAAACTAATTATAACTTCGTCGGAAGCTTTCTTGATAGCTCCGCCTGAAGAGGCTAGCTCCGCATGAGGAAAATAACTGCCCCACTAAGTTAGTGGGGGGAGTTAATGAGTAGTTACACCCATGTCTCCTCATTAAAAGGAGACAATTAAGGAAATCATAACTCCCTATTTCCTAGTGGGGGAATTAATGAGTAGTTACACCCATGATCCCTCATTAAGAGGAGCCAATTAAAGGGAATTAATGGGTAGTTACACCCATGATGCCTCATTAAGAGGAGCCAATTAATGAGAATTAATGGGTAGTTACACCCATGATCCCTCATTAAGGGGAGACAATCAAGGGAATCATAACTCCCTATTGAGCCTATAAATAGCCTATTAGTAGGCTAGGCTCAGGGTCTTGAAAAGATTCAAGTCCAATAGGCTCACGGGCTTGAAGAAATTCAAGTCCAAGAGGCTTTTTGAAGAGCATAAGCTTCTTTGGTAGCTTCAAAGCTTAAACCAACAAGAGATCTACTCTTTCGCTTTCAAGAATTCAGAAAATCACTTCTCTAATCCTACAAGGATCAATTCAGGGTGCTAATACCCTAAGATCTTTTTCCCTCTTAAGGAATCTCCGGAACCAGGCGAGAAGGAATTCCTAAGCAGAAGCATTCGAAGATTGATCGCTCGCATCGTCAACAGGACAAAGTGGTCGCGCGCTGATTAGACTCCCACCGGCACAGTTCCCTAGAAATCTCAGAGGGACTCTACTTGTATTTTTTTCTTTCTTTAAAGAAATACTTGTAGTTTCGCTCCTCTACTCTTTTTGTAAGTTTTCCCGAATCAATTTCAATGGAAAACAGAGTCTTAATTTGTAAGTGTTAAGATTTTGTTTTTAAATAACATGTAAATGATAGATTAGTTGTGGATTGCTCAAGCTTATACACACGCAAAACTTTGGTTTTCATAAAACACGGTTATGATTTCATGATTAAATTTCTATATCTCAAAAAAATAGTTCATATGTTTGTAATATGTGTTGATTTTTTATCACACGTATTTGTACTTCATAGTATTTCAATGAACTTATTTTGTGAGATTTATGGAGATTTTATGGTATTTAAAATATATTTAAAAAGATGTTCAAATGTGATTTTGGGCTGCTTGCGGTCGACCGACTGGTTGATCGAAGGCTAGCTCCTCGATCGAGCGGTCGACCGACGTGCGCAAGACGTGCACAAGCCCATGTGACTTGAACTCGATCGAGCGATCGGTCGATCGACTGAATTTGCAGAGATCTCGGGTTTTCTCGGTCGATAAGACGACCGACCATTCTGCTGATTTGCTCTAACACCCTTTCAGTAATTTGGCCATAACCTTTTATTCTTATATTTAATCAATATAATTTAAATTGCATTTCAAAGATAACTATCACGGATACATTTATTGTTCAATAGTCATATTCTGATTCAAATGTTAAAGATGTCAAATATTAGGTTGAAGTCTGTCCTTGTTTTGAAAACAGTTTACAGTTTCTGATTTGACACCTTTCAGTATTTTGTTGATAACTTTCTACTCCAAAATGATATTGATTTGATTTAAGTTGCATTAGAAAGAAGACTTAAAGATCTACAAATTCTTCTTATACTTATTTTCAAATTCTAACGTTTTAGACCTCAAAATTGTGCTCAATGTTGACCTATTGCATACTCTGGGTCTGTGGACCGCCAGTCTCCAACGGTCAGAAATTTGACCGTTGGTGGGTCGACCGACAGGCCATTTCTGACAGCTTTTGCACCATAACGGCTAGTTTTTCTTGGCCTATAAATATGGATTTTGGGTGAGTTTTAAACAAGTTTTTCAAGAGCTTATTTTTTCATCTTCAATAGAGTTTTCCCAACAAGTTTTTAGAACTTCATTGCCATATCAAAAGAGAGTTTATCAAGAGTAATTCTCTTGAGTTTTCCAAAGCTTTTTTCTTGAGTTTTTCCACCACTCAATCTACCTAGTTTTCTCACACAAGTTTGAGCTTTTCATTGCAATTCCATCCTATAGGATCCTTGTTTGTGAGAGTATTTGTTGGTGATCAAGAGAAGTGATCATCAAGTGTTCCAAATTTATATTTGGAGGAGTTGTAGAGGTTGTGGCCTCGGCGAGCTTGCGGGTTCACGCGTGTTGTTCTTGCGAGAATAAGTGAGGGACTTGCGGGTCTAAGAGTTCTTGAGGGAGCTCGTTGTAGGTGCTGCAGCACCGAGTGATCTTGCGGGATCGTTTATAGTGGAATCTTTCATAGTGTTGAAGGCAAGGACGTAGAGCAAGTATGCTCGAACCTCGAAATAATTCTCCCATATTTGCGTTTGCTTATCTCTCTCACTTGTGTTTTATATCTTGCATGCTTATATTGTTCATCTCTTTATATACTTGATATATTTGTGCTTGGGTTTGTTTACTCACACTTGTATTCAACCAAGAGAGGCATAGTGGCACCTGAACTCTTAATTTAGAGGAATCTTGAGGAGATAGTCCATACCCTTCACCGGGAATTCGGCTACACTCTTTAGTTATACGTTATGTGTTAGCTTAATAGTTTTTAGGTTGCATAATTAGTTTTTAATTCTACATTAGTTTTGCATTAGATTAGATTGTCACATATTTACCCCCCTCTAGGTGACTTACAATTGGTATCAAAGCTTGGTGCTCTTGATTTGGGTCTAACAACCTTGAATTAAAGATCCTCATTTAGCTAATCACATTTTTTGTTTACACACACTTATGGATTTCATGGCACCTCGCTTGTTTGACATTCTTGACTTCCAAAATTAGAAAGTTAAGATATCCATGTACCTAAAAGCCCTAGGAATTCATATTTATCTTGCCACAATAAAGATTCATATTTTGTTAATAGCAATCATCTATATGCTAATGCAAAAGTCATTCATGCTTTAAAGTCTACCCTGAATGATGAATATCTATCTAGGGTTTCTAATTTTGATTCGATTTTTGTAGTATGGAACACTCTTTGCTCTCTTGGGGAATAAACGTCAAATGAAAAAGAGAGTGACTCGGATGACGGAAGTGATGCTTCCAACATGTGCTATATGGTCCAAGAGGACCCCTTGAGGTAAATTCTGAATCCGAGTTAGAAGAAGATATTGACATGCCTTATGATGATCTTGTTATATTTCGTCAAAAACTTCTTGAAAAATATGATTTACTAAAAGTTGGAAATGATAAGTTGAAAATAAAAACACTTCTTTGTTAAAAGAAAATGATTCTTTTAAAAATAAATTTGAAAATGTTTCAAAAGAAAATGAATCCTTGAAAAATAAATTTATTTTGATTTCTAAAGAAAAAGAAATTACTTTAAATGAAATTACATTTTTGAAAAAGAAATTTGTTTTAAAGGAAAAAAGAAAAGATTTCTATTTCCAAAAGAAAATTGATTCTTGTCATGTTTCTCATGCTACTATTACATCATCTTCTATTGACAAAAATGAGATTCATACTTTAAAAATAAAATTGATTGTTTGGGCTCCACTTTAAGCCAATGTGCATTTAATCACAATAGGTTGAAATCTATGTTTCACAAGAAACAAATTCCACACATTCATGCACATAACCCATGGCATACACATGCACACCATGATCACACTCATGCATCCATGTATGCTAGAGTGTACAAATGTACACATTGTGACCGCAAAGGCCATCTTGCAAAATTTTGCTTTGATAGAATAAACTTATAATTTTGCAAATAAAAATATTTGGGTTCCTATTGTTTCTAACCTCCATGAACCCAAAAAGAAAATATGGGTACTAAAATTCCACCTCTTGTGTTTGATATGGGTGTGGGCTCTAACAAAACGTAAGAAAGTTGATGCCTTGGTGGTGGATACATGTGGAGCAAGATGGACATACCCTATTGATGCATCGCTATCAAGGAAGTTTGGGGGGAGGACCATCATGCTTTGAAGACTTAGAGAATAGTTCATATGGTTTGGTAACTATCTCTAAACTCTTATTTTTATTTACATACTTTTTATCATTAATTGTTAGCATGTTTTGATTTTAATGCTCATTATATTAAATGCAATGTTATTAGACATGTGATATATAGATAGTCTTTGAGATACACCCATTTTCATATGAATTCATATTTTGTTTTCTTACTATTGTTTAAGTACTATATATATGCTAGTTCTAAAATACGTGCAATTAGCATAATGATCATGTTTGTTCATGTTTTGTGCTTCATGTAGTGATTACTTATTTAGATATAGTTTTCGTTAAAACTTGTGTTTATACTTGTACAAATAGTGAGCTATACTTGATTATTATGTGTTTGTACTTCATTGCTCATTTGTACTCATTATATGTACTTATATCACCTAGTTTGATAATTCTTACATTTATACTTGTTTTTCCTATTTTTGTACATGTTTAGCTTCATCTATATGTTATTTTTGTCTAAAACTAATAGATATACATGTACATTCTTGAGTCACTTGCCTTAATGCAAATTCTATTATGGACTCATTTGTGTTTGGAATATGTATGTATACTTTTAGTTTCGATAAAACATACATATACCTTGAAGCTTTTTTAATTTTGATGAAAATTTTAGTTTTGATGACTTTCATATTTTAAACAAAAAGTATTTCATGTTTTGTTTTGAGCCTTATTGTTTATTTTCATGAATATATTATTTACATGATTCTTGTATACTCACATTTATGTTTACTCATGTAATTGTTTTCATGAGCATTTATGAGCCTCGTGAATTTTGAGTGTCAATTCTTGTGTAATGTACATGTTTCATGAGATACATATGTTTTGGTTTCATATTTGAATGATTTTTAACTAGTTTTTCAAAAATTACTTTAAACTAGTTGTCTATTCTTCACTTGGTACCGTTTTCAATTTAAAATTACTTTCAAATTCTTATTTTTGAAAATCTCTACCTTCAAAGGGTGGTTAGATGGGCGACTATGCCTTGTATACTCAAAATTGAAAATCTTTTTAAACATGTGCATGAATAGGGAGGTAGTTATGAGATATACATGATTTTAATGAAAATTCATTTTTGTATACTCATATTTGTTTTCTTATATATGTATACTTCAAATTTCAACTGATATTTCCTTACATACATATATATGATTTATTGTGCTAAATTTAAAAATGTTAATTCTTTATAGCACAAATTATTTCATGATAAACTTGACTTAGTTCTTAATGTCAATTGTTTTTCAATTGGTATCAAATACAAGCTTATGCACTCTTTCAAAAAGGAAAAAATTCTTTAAAAACTTAAAATGATTTCATAATATTTATGTTTTCTTACAAGTGGTATTCATGTTGATGTTTACTTATAAAATAATGCTTATGTTTACCTACAAGTGTTTATCAATATTTGCTTTGACACCTACTAGTGGTATCAAAATTTGTTTTTGTTTATTACAAGTTATATCAAAATTTGTTTTGATGATAAATTTATTTTAAAAAAGTTTTCAAAATTTTGTTTGATATATATTGTTTATATGCAAGAGGAGCTTAACATCTCCTCTGTATATAGATTCATGTTGAGTATATTTTACTTATTGAGGAACTTGACCTCTCTTCTTTATGTGATACACGTGTGTAGGGGGAGCTTAACATCTCCGTCTACACATTGTATATTATGCTTATATGGGTTAGAGTCTAGTCATCCTTCTCCATGTAACGCGTGTGCACAGAGGGGAGCTAACTTAACGTCTCTCCTCTTCATGAATGTATATTGTATATGTATCTTTATTGTTTGTTTTTCACCCCTTTGTTGATGAATTGACAAAAGAGATAAAAGAATTTAGAGAGTTTATATATGCATGTTTAATATTTGTTGTTTATGCATATATGTTTGTTTTATTCATATGCTTCATTGAATATATATATATACATATATATATGTATGTGTTTGTTTTTGCTATGCATGAGTTAAGGGGGAGCTTCTATGAAGCTTATCCTTGATCCATGCATATATAACTCCATGAGTTTTGTCATCATCAAAAAGGGGGAGATTGTTGGCCCAAAGGCCCATCACTCTAGTTTTGATGATGATTAACTCATCTAGTTATAGTATTAATGATCTTATGTTTATATAGTTTCAGATATTTGATCAAGATCTTAGTCGGTGTTTAGCTTCAACAAAAGATTTGAAGTCAAGTTTTGAAGCTAGCACGTGTTGATTCAAGAGCTCGTGCATCAAGATCGCATCAAGTACTCAAGAGGAGTCTAACTCGTTGAATCAAGGTTTGGACCAAGTCAAGATGAAGAGAAGATTTTTCAAGACTTGAGTCTTAGTTTGTAAGTGTTAAGATTTTGTTTTTAGATAAAATATCAATGATAGATTAGATGTGGATTGCTCAGCTTATATACACACACAAAACTTTGATTTTCAAAAAACATGATTTTGGTTTCATGATTAAATTTTTATATCTCAAAAAAATTGTTCACATGTTTGTAATATGTGTTGATTTTTTATCACACATATTTGTACTTCATAGCATTTCAATGAACTTATTTTTGTGAGATTTATGGAGATTTTATGGTATTTAAAATGTATTTAAAAGATGTTCAAATGTGATTTTGGGCTGCTTGCGGTCGACCGAAGGCTAGCTCAGTCCACCGAGCAGTCGACCGACGTGCACAAGACGTGCACAAGCCCATGTGATTTGAGCTCGGTCGACCGACCGGTCGACCGCAGTAGAGATCGACCGACCGACCAGTCGACCAACTGAGTTTGCAGAGCTCTCAGGTTTTCTCGGTCGACCAGGCGACCAACCGTTCTATTGATTTGCTCAACACTATTTCAGTAATTTGGTCATAACTTTTATTCTTATATTCAATCAATATAATTTAAATTGCATTTCAAAGATAGCTTTCACGGCTACATTTCTTGTTCAATAGTCATATTCTGATTCAAATGTTAAAGATATCAAATATTGGGTTGAACTTTGTTCTTGTTTTGAAAACAATTTACAGTTTCTAATTTAACACCTTTCAGTACTTTGTTGATAACTTTCTATTCCGAAATGATAATGATTTGATTTAAGTTGCATTAGAAAGAAGACTTAAATATCTACAAATTCTTCCTATATACTTATTTTCAAATTCTAACTTTTTAAGCCTCAAAATTATGCACAAAGTGTAAAATCACCTAGAGGGGGGTGAATAGGTGATGGCTAATCTAATGGTCACTAAATGCGGAATTAAAAACTATTATGACCTAAACTAAAAATCTTAAACTAAACACCACGTATAACACAAGAGTGTAGCCGAATTCCCCGTGAAGGGCTCTGGACTAACTCCTCTAGATTCCCCTAGATAAGGGTTGAGGTGCCGCATTGACTCTCTTGGTTAAATACAAGTGTTAGCAAACAAACCCAAGCATATACAATATGAGCACACAATATATCAAGCATATAAGTGTACTGACAATAATAGCATGCAAGATATAAACAAGAGACAAAAAGAGAGAGTGAGCAATCGCAAACACAAGGGATTTGTTTCGAGGTTCGAGCACACTTGCTCTACATCCCCGCCTTCGACCCACGAAGGATTTCCGCTATAATCGATCCCACCGGATCACTCGGTGCCGCAACACCTACAAGCTCTCGGACTCCCTAGTCCGGTACATACCGCGAGCTCTCTAGCTCGCCGAGGCCGCACCTCAAACAAGGAGTTCACACACGAACTCGAAACCACCGCGAACACACTTGTCCGCCTCCTCAAAGTACAAGAAAGAACTCTTGGTGATCTAAACACTTTGATCACCAATAAAAGCTCTCACAAGAACACTCCTATAGAATGAATATGTCAATGGGTTGCTCAAGTGTTTGTGAGAAAAACAAGGATGGAAGTGGTGGAGGAAAACTCAAGAAAATCACTTTTACACTCTTGATAAAACTTTCCTTTTGATTGAAAATATTTGCTCTCAATTTTGTGGAGAAAAACCTCTTGTAAGGGTAGGAAAAACTGGCCCAAAAACTCTCCTCAAATCTTAGAGAAAACAGCCCCCAAAAGCCCCTTTTTATAGGGCTAGAAAAACTAGCCGTTGGGAGTCTGACAGAGCTGTCGGTCGACCGGTCGGTCGACCGCTAACGGTCAGAAATCCGACCGTTGGGGCTTCGGTCGACCGGCCCGGTCGACTGAGCCTCTAAAACAGAGAACAGATTCTCTGTCGGTCGACCGCTCGGTCGACTGGGGTTTTCCAGAGAGCATAAGCTCTCTGGCGGTCGACCGGGTCGATCGACCGGCCTCCAGTGCACAAAGGCGTGCACGTCTGTGCACGTCGGTCGACCGCCAGATCGACCGACTTCAGACTTCGGTCAACCGAGTCGGTCGACCGGCTGAAGCCTAGAAACAGAAAACTGGGATTTAAAACTTGGTCTTTTTGGCTCACATAAAATCCCATAAAATCACATAAAATCTACAAAAATAGTTTTAACACTTTACTGGATAAACAAACATGCTTGCACAAAATCAAGGCATGTTTCAAATGATTTGGACTATTTTTGTAACTTGGAAATTTTGGATTAAAAACGAAAACTGTATTTTTTCAAAATTGATTTTTTCAAACTTCTCCAAATATAAAAATAAGATATTAAAACTCTTTGAAGCATAGAGTGTATGGATATGATCCACTACACAAACAAGATGAAATATCTATGTTTTTGACATTAAGCACTAAACATGGTTTTGTATAGTCTTTAACCAAAACCGTATTTTTTCAAAATAAAAAGTCTTTTCTAAACTGAAAATTCTTTTATAAAAACTTATCTAAATCAAGAGTGTGTGTGTGTATATATATACTTGAGCAATCCATCAACTATTCTATCCTTTACATTTTAACTAAAAACAAAATCTTAAACAAACCTAGACACAAGCCTTCATCTTCTTGAAGTCTTCACTTGAAGTCTTCTCATCTTCTTGACTTAGTCCAAACATGATCCATAGAGCTAGACTCCTCTTGAGTACTTGATGTGGTCTTGATGTACAAGCTCTTGAATCAAACCGTGTAAGCTCCAAAACTTGACTTTAAATCCTTTGTTGAAGCTACACACCTACTAAGATCTTGATCATGAATCTGTCACTAATTAAACACAAGATCATTAGTACTATAACTACATGAGTTGATCATCATCAAAATTAGAGTGATGGGCCTTCGGCCAACACAAAGTTGACCTATTGTACAGTTTGGGTCTGTAGTCGGTCGACCGCCCGGTTGACTGCCAGACTCTAACGGTCAGAAATTTGACTGTTGGCTGATCGACCGGGCAGTCGACCGATAGGCCATTTCTGGCAATTTTGAACCATAACGTCTAGTTTTTCTTGGCCTATAAATATGAGATTTTTGGGTGAGTTTTAAACAAGTTTTTCAATAGCTTATTTTTTCATCTTCAATAGAGTTTTCCCAACAAATTTTTAGAGCTTCATTGTCGTATCATAAGAGAGTTTATCAAGAGTGATTCACTTGAGTTTTCAAAAGCTTTTTCCTTGAGTTTTTCCACCACTCAATCTATCTAGTTTTCTCACACAAGCTTGAGCTTTCCATTGCTATATTCATCCTATAGGATCCTTGTTTGTGAGGGTATTTATTGGTGATCAAGAAAAGTGATCATCAAGTATTCCACCTTTGTATTTGAAGAAGTTGTAGAGGTTGCGACCTCGACGAGCTTGCGGGTTCACGTGTGTTGTTCATGCGGGTCCAAGAGTTCTTGAGGGAGTTCATTGCAGGTGTTGCGGCACCGAGTGATCTTGCAGGATCGTTTATAGTAGAAATCCTTCATAGTGTTGAAGGTGGGGACGTAGAGCAAGTGTGCTCGAACCTCGAAACAATTCTACCGTGTTTACGATTGCTTATCTCTCACTTGTGTTTATATCTTGTATGCTTATATTGTTCATTTCTTTATATGCTTGATATATTTGTGCTTATTTGAATATATGCTTAGGTTTGTTTGCTCACACTTGTATTCAACTAAGAGAGCCATAGTGGCACCTCAACTCTTAATTTAGAGAAATCTTGAGGAGATCGTTTAGTGCCCTTCACTGGGAATTCGGCTACACTCTTTGGTTATACGTTGTGTGTTAGCCTAATATTTTTTAGGTTATATAATTAGTTTTTAATTCCGCATTAATTTACATTAGATTAACTTGTCACTTATTCACCCCCTCTAGGTGACTTACACAAATTTCCACCTATTTCCTACCGTCATCTAAAGCACCCTTTTCCCTATGAATTTTCTGCACGATGAGGGGGTGGGGGGCGAAAACTAGACCAAAGTGCATTTTGAATAGTCCCCTCAACAAAAAGAAGGAAAAGAATGTCATGTTAATACATCGTTGGCACACAACCCATCAGTTTAAACTTTTGAGTAACGCAATTACCTGACAAGGTACCAGAAAAATATTAAAATTGAAGGGTTTATGAACCAACAATGTATATCAAGAATTGTATCTAGTGAAGAAGGAGAAGATTGAAAAAGTATTTTTGACATCAAAGTCATACTAAAGAAGTTAAAGTAGCATGTTTGAAAAAGAACTGCTTTTATTTCAAACATGCTACTTTTACATCAAAGGAATTGCTTCTTCTTCTTTGGTCAAACAGTCTGTTTAGAAAGCAAATTAGTCGCAAGAAGAGGGTTGGACAATACTAAAGAAATATAAAAAACAAGGGCTAAAAGCCTAAAATTCCTCCTTGTTTTGTGTCTCAAAGGGTCATATGATTCTCTATAGACAATCTAATCATTAACCTTTTTGTCTAGACCTTTCATTGTCAAGGGAATCTAGAGGGTTGCTCCTAGCTACCAGCCAGCACCCAAGATTTTATGGAAGAACCCTCACCTCCTTATGGTTGGAATCAGGTTGTCAGCAGTCATAAAAACTAAGTCAATTCTTAAGTGAATTTTTGTTTGACTTAAACTCATGCCCCACAGGAAAGTACCATTTTCATGGGAAAAGGCATAGATGACGACTATGACATCTGCAACAAACAACTAAACCGGCATAAAGCTATATTTCTTATTGTATGCTGCATTTATCATTCTAGTCTTTGCTTCTTTACAAGGACCAGGTAGTTGTTTGCAAAGACAAGATTCAAAAACCAACCCAAGCAGTTTAATCTTTCCGATACTAACAGTCTTCAAAGCCTACATAGCATATGACGAATAATGAATAAGCTTTGGCAACCACCATAGGAGGTGTGATGTATGCACCCATTTCAAGGGGTTGCAATATGCTGTGGCAAGATTCAACACGTACCGCAAGGTGATATCCTCAAGATTGCCAATAGGAGTCGCCACAAGATATAAACCGGATTCCAAGGACCCCTGAATATCAAGACCAATTAAGTTTCAGATGAAAGTAATGCAATGTAGTACTAGGAAAAAAGTGTGGGCAGTAAGAAGTAAAGAATAACAAAATGCAGTGAATAAGAACAACAGGTTTGCCACAAAAGTAAAAGATTCTGCAAAATAATCCAAGAAGTCCAGTGAGTAAAAAGTTACTGAAACAATTATTTACCTATCCCATGATCTGGAAGACAACGGCCAGCATGTGGCAAACACACGTCTGATACCAAAATTTCTAAAGTAGGAAGTATGCATCTAATAGACATGAAGATATGTTATTAGACAATATTTTCCCTAGCTTCCCCATAAAACATTAGGCAGATGTAAACATGTGTGGTCTAAATCCAACCTGAGTAATCCACAACATGAAATATATACAGCATGCCATAAACATTTATGTTTCTGGCTCAACAATTAAACAATACCAAATATGTTGAAATTAAGAAGATAACTAGATGGATTTACTCCAAGCCCCTAACTGAATTCGGGCATGACCATCTAGACCCAAAAGGAAATCCTAAGCCGATGTCAGCCTTTGCTTATTAGCAGTGTTATTAAGTTTGCACGTGACTTTGGAGCAAGAAACTGTCCACTGAGTTGAGAAAGGTAAAATAAACTGACAAAATATAAGTAGTTTTGAATACATAACCGCATCCCTTCGTCAAGTTCAAGCTGTCAGTCTAGGTCCAAGTGAATAGGCCAATTTTCAGCCTTTTCTTCTCATCAGTATTATCATTTACTGTTTTAACTGCCAAGGCAACATAGCCAAATATGAGAGATGTGATTATGAAAAAAGGTAAACTGTAATCAACTATCGAGAGTAAGTTTGAATAGTGACATATGTATAGAGGAGAAAAGCATGGGAAAAGGATATATATATATATATATATATATATATAATATATATATATATATATATATATATATATATATATATATATATATATATATATATATATATATATATATGGAAATAGAAAAGAAGATTATGTAATTCTCTATATACCTTCTCTTTCTTTTTCCCTTGAAATAACTATATACCTAGTTCCCCACAATTACAATTAGATAAAGGATAGGTAGATATAGAACTATGTTTGAATAGACAGCTATGAAGTTCTCCACAATAAATCACTTAAACTAAAAAATTTAAAATAGAGATCCATGTCAAATTAGATTTCCTGTCTAATTTAAAATTTTCCAAAAGAAAAGTCAGGTGGCGTTAGAATTAGATGTTCAGTCCTTTCACGTGCATAGAACATTCTCAAAAACTAGTAATAAATGTATAAATGAAAGGTGGTTATAAATTTATAATTATTAACTATAGCAGTCAGGGTAAATGTTAAAAGCAAAACTTCATCTTCTACTTGTTTTATCAATATCTTCACAGAAATAAGTGGAGACTTCAGCAGCATATCAGGTCCTAGATCTTGTCCTGCATGTGGGTACATTATCCAATGCCGAATTCCACAATGAACCTTGAGCGACCTAATTGAGTTTGGGGTTGGAGCTACTTTTTCTTGTCAGGTTTAAGTGACCTAAGATTCTGAAGCAGCAAAGGCAGAAAAATCTTCCTCACCTATTATTTTTACTCTTAGTATAAGTCCACTTGAAAACTCACAAAAAAAAAAACTTCAAAACTCACAAAGTATAAAATCCCTAATAACATGGATCAAATCCCTAATTTTATGTATAATGTAATAGTTCAATTTGTTCAATTGCTAATAACAAGGATCATAGTGATCACTACCAAACAAAAATCATCATTATATTTTTATTTTCCAAAAAAACCATCATCCAGAAGCGGCGGGTATAGTCAACAGAAATGGCAATTGCAACAAAACAAACATATGGTTTGCTCGCATATAAAGATTTATCCGCAGTTCATATGATACTGAATGATGCAACGTATGTATATATGTAAAAAGTTATCAGATCCAAGGTTATATGTGGTCATAATCAAACGCAAATCAATAAGTTCACCTACTATAGTGTTGGACCCAACTCAGTCTTTGTCAGTAATAATTGGGGACTTGGAAGTCATTACACTCCTATTTGGACAGACCTAGTTGGATCAGAACTTAATGTTGATGGAGTCTTTGATCTATTCTCACATCATGTTTGGATACTATATATATATATATATATATATATATATATATATATATATATATATATATATATATATATATATATATATATATAAGGGATATGAGCTTTAGCTTATATGAGCTACACCTGGTTCCCACATGTGGATCGATGATCCACACCGTTCACTGTGATCTACATGTTTTCAAGAAATAGTGGATAAAAAATGAGATTGTTTGCCCATTGATCAATCTTGTCCAAATTTTTTTATTCATATGAATTGTTCAATTTGCAATCACATGATGGATGAGCAAATGATCTTCATAGCCTATGATTTTTCATCCACATTTCTTTAAAGGCATATAGATCATTATGAATGGTATAGATCATCCACATAGATGATCCACGCATAGAAAAAAGGTGTAAATCATATAAGCTTATATGAGCTTAAACTTATATCCTTTATTATTATATATGTATGAGGAATATATACCTCAGATGTCATCTAAGAGGACTCACTCGGATGGCGCATCAAAACACCTATCTCCTTATCATTTTTCACGATTCGATCGCACATTATGATCTTCATGTCCTAATACGTGTATATAAAAAAATCGTGTGATTTGGAGCAGTGTTTTAAAAACCCGTTTTATAACCCGTTATAACTCGTTATATAACATAACGCTGACCAATCATTATGTAACAAGTCTAAAAAATGCAATGTTTGATAACTATGGTTATTTTGCTCGTAACTTACGTTACGTTACGTTATTAATATAACGCACCGAAACCTACGTTACAATGCAAGTCGACTTTTTATAACCTCCTATTCTCTCGGTCTACGGAAAAAATCCCCCAAATTCGCTCGCTCGCTCGTCCTCTCTGCAACCTTGTCGTCGTGTCCTCGTCGGCGCCGAGAAGAAGACATACCTCCGACCGACAGTAAAAGAAAAAGACCTACCTCTGATGGATATCCGTCATAGTGATTCTCGCTAGCATCGGCTCCAAGCAGTGGTTCTTCATCTCCAAGCACGGGTAAGCTCTCTCTCCCCCAATCTCTCTCTTCTCTCTCTTTCTCCAATCTCCCCCCGAATCTCTCTCTTCCCCCGATCTCTCTCTGCTTTCTTGCCCCAATCACCCTCTCTGAGATCGAGGGTGAGAGAGAGCAGAGAGATCGGGAGGGGGAGAGAGATAAGAGAGAGATCGGGAACGGGAGAGAGAGCAGAGAGAGATTGGGGATAAAATATCGAAGAGAATGAAGGACACAGGGGGTATAATTGAATAGCATATTGTAAATTGAATTATGAATTATAATGAATAACATAACTAAAACTTATGAATTATGATTGAATCATGAATTGTTGTAGATTGAATTATAAGTCTGTGTAGATTGAATAGCATGGTTAATAATTATGAAATATGCGAATCATATTGTTATTTGTGTAGATAAAATTATAAATTATAACTTGTGAATGTGAATAATTATTCTGATACTTGCTAAAAATTGTTGTGAGACTTGCTAAATGTGTTTATATTGTTTTGATTTTTTTATATTTTTTTAAAATTATTTTCCTATTTATAAAATTTTTAAATATAGTATATATATTTAGTTTTATTAATTAAATATTAAATCGCGTAACCTACGTTATGCGTTACGTTATAACCTATGTTAACATAACAGAACAAGAACGTTATCATTACGTATTTTAAACATTAATTTGGAGCTTATTGAATCATTGATCTAATGATTGTGTTTGTTCTATAATTGAAAAAATATTAAATTTTCAATCATTAAATACATGAGTAAACAAACTCCAAACAACATGACTTTACGCGCGCGCGCGTCTTAAGATATGAAGATCATAATGTGCAGTCGGATCGAGAAAAAATGATAGGAAGATTGGAGTTCTGATGTGTTATCTGAGAGAGTTCTCTTAGATGGCATCTACGTTTTTTTTTTTTTTTTTTTGGTTGGGGGGTGTGAAAAAAATAGAAAATGCAAGTCTCGAGTTTCCGTCCTTGGACCTTTGTTACTAGACGTTGTATACGAAGTAAATAAAGAATGAATTCAAAAAAAAGGCTGCCTTCTTCTCCAGTTTCAAGCTGAATAAAATTTGCTTTTAGAAGCTAATTGTTGAAAAGTTAAATGTTAAGATGAAACTATTACATTTACTTGAAGATACAACAATAGGCCCTTATTCCATAAGTAGGCAGCCTTTCAAGAGCTGACTTAACAAAAGTAAAACTGACACCACCTGACCATCCATGTCCTTTTCTTCCCTGTCACTTGATTTAACATCTTAGAAACATACCATAAATGCCTAAACCATCATCTTGGATTCATCAATGAGAAAAATCACTGAACTTTTGTATTAGTACTGCCCACTCTAGACTGTCTTCAGCTGCCTTAAACTTCTTTGTTCCCCCTTCGCTTATTAGTGTTTTCATAACCTCTTAATGGGAAAATTAGATTGAAAGGTTTCTCAAGTATCAAAAGTTTTTGTATCAGTACATACGAATGAAAAGCTTCTTCTACATCCCTGTGAACATCTATTTTGAGTCTATTTCTTATAATCCTAAGCATATCAAGTTGCCCCTTAGTGAGCCTTAAACATCGGTCGCGGAACGAGTCAATACCACAAACAGTCTCTGAGCTCATTCTTATAGCATTTTCCATCCATCGACAACAAAGATTGATCAATGCTTGTTTCAAAATTCTGTTAATGCTATGACCCCGGTTCATGTAAATCAAGTAACCATACATACCCATTTCCAAGAATCATTTCTTCTTCAATTGTGCTGAGAAACTTAGAAGCATGGGTGTTGGCCCTCTCTTCACAATCATCAAAGTTTCTAGCGCGGTATCATTTCAGACCAAATGCCGAATGCTGTTATTACCCATCATTGTAATCTATCAGACAACCAAGGTAAAGCACGATATCACTGAACTTTGACATGTTTGTGTCCACAGAGACATTTTTACAAACAGAGGGAACCCTCTAATGCAAAATTAAGAAGTAATGCAGAACTACTGGGAGGAAAAACAGAAAGAGAATCGCTGAATGAACGAGAATTTACCGAGTTGGAGGAATTTCTTTGGGTTTCGCGTTCTGCTCATCCACCGCATTGTCGGAGCTCGGTGAGGAGGCGGCGGAGGCGCTCCTTGAGAAGCGGAGGAGGCGGATAGATGGGGACGAGAGAATCCCACGAGCATGAGCATGAGGAGGAGGAGGATGGGCGAGGAGAAGAGATTGGGGTTTAAGTACTAGGGTTTTTGCCGCGCTCCCCAGACTGTTCATCATCTGCTCTTTTTTCTGCCCACTTCAAAAATGAAGCTGGGACATTTATTTAGGACTATAAAAGGGTTCGGATCCCAAACGAAACACGAAAGTGTATTCGTTCGAGGTCGGATCTGACTTTTATGTGACTGGAAACCTGTAACTAACCCGAAAACAGTTTATGCTGGAGCAGGCCCTGGGACTGCCACGGCCCAAAAGCTTTAGGGCCTAATTTAGGGTCCAACTCCGACCATTGGCCTATATCATTCAACCTAACCCGGCCTGAAGGGCCTTCGGGCCGGCCCTATTGATCAGTATTTCTAAATTGCGATTGTACTTTCAGAGAAGTTGCAAACTCATGCTTATTGAAATTTCAGCAGCGTGCATATCTGCGACAAAAGAGAGAAATGAAACACAAAATTAACCTTTGGATTAGCTTTAAAAATTGCAAAGTGAAGTCAACAGCAACACGGATCAAGTGAGTACTCCTCTGAAATTATAATAATCATATTCACAGGAAACAAAAAGAATTCACCACTCTTAAAGGGCAAATTACAAATGGAAGAAGGGGAAAATAACAAGGAAGAATTAAAGAAAGCGGCTCAATTTCTAGGGAGACCTTAGGCGAAAATTTCAAATGGGCCCTTTCAAAATATACTTTAAAAAATAATTAATATTAACTAATATTTTATTTAATTAATATTTTATTGAAAAATAATTCTTCTAGCTTTCTAAGATGCAAAATTTTTAATTAAATTTTTATATTCAAGTTTTGCTAATGTATCTTTTTCTATAGAGTAGTTACACCTGCCGTCAGTCTGAGGTCTAGGCGACGGGGACGGTGAAGAGCGAGGTTGTGCACAGAGAGAGTTTTAATTTTGAAAAATTCTCTAATTATAATTAAATAGTTAGGTAAAGAGGAAAAGAGGAAGTGGAAGAGACTCCTCTTTAATTATAATTAAATAGTATAGGGAGTGGAGGATATTAGCTTGGGAAAGTGGAAGAAACTCATACTTTTCCTGTTAATATAAAAAATGAAGAGGGAAAAAAAAACGTGAATGACAGGATTCAAACTCGCGCAGGCAAAGCCCGCACAATTTCTAGTCATGTCCGATAACCACTCCGGAACGCCCACTTGAACAAACAAAAAATTTTTCTATATTTTATATTTCTTATTTTAGTTAAATATTAATTTACACTATAATTTTGGAGGCCACATTATATTTGGGGGCCCTAGGCGACTGCCTCATTTGCCTAGGGGTTGAGCCACCCCTGGAAAGACCCACCACCTATACAACCAGACATGCAGACTTACCGAGAGACGAGTTTTTTTTTTTTTTTTTTTTTTTTTGGGGGGTGGGGGGTGTGTTTTTTAGGGGTTGGGAGATAAAGCTATTCAAAGCGCTTAACTTCGGTAACAATCGAGCCAGAGAGACGAGAGAGAGAGGTGGCTGAAAGAGAGAGATGAGAGGATTCTTTTTAGACTTTTGTCGGTGAAAATCTTACAAAGCTCTTATATTCATGGGCCTATTTCGGGCTTCTGTAAGGGCCAGGGTGAGCCAGTTGGAAAATAAAGCGGGCTTAAGGATCGGCCCCAACCTAGCCTAATATTGACAGTGTCAGGACTGGCCCCAATCACAATTATCATTCTTAACATCAATGTGACAATAGGGAAAGACAGTTTCATAATCAAGAATGCGAATTCCGAGGTACGAAGTGACATCAAAAATATCAGAGGGTAAACTCGTGGACATTGAACTTGAGGGTGGGATTCAAGAGAGATAAGAGGGGAGATTTTGTGTGAGTGTGTGTGTTTTGTAGGGTGGGAGGGGGGCATTTTTCAACATTTTTGGGTGGGGCCGGGCGTTATGTCCCTGATTAGTCTCTAAAATTATATATTTCATATCACATCTTCACATTTATTTAATATTAAATCTTGTTAATAATACCTCTCTTGCATATTTCTATGTCCATAGCATGAAATGAAGAAGAAGACCTAAAATCACCATTTAATTAGTGATTAAAAGCCTACAAAGATAGTTATTGACTTTGGAGGTTGAATCTGTCAAAACCAGGCGCCCATATCCAGAAACCAGAACGTACAACCGATAGGAGGATGAAGTGACAGCGCGTGGCAGGCGGCGCGGCGCATACAGCCACACTATGGCCGCGGAAACGCGGCCATACTCCTGTGTGGAGCCGCGCGCCAAACACAGGAGCCGCGCGCCAAGATTTGACACGCGGCTCCGTACCTGTACCTATGGCCGCGTTTTCGTGGCTCCTATATGGAGTCGCGTGCTAAGATTTGACGTGCGGCTCCATACCTGTACCCTGGTGCCCCTCTCGCCTATAAAAGCCCTGGGATTTTCAAAACTGAAAACGAGAAGTTTTAGGAGTTTTAGTGTAGTTTTAGAGTAGTTTCTTTTCCTTAGGGTATTTTAGATTAGTTCTTCTTCTTTTTCTCCTTTGTATTTTTCATTTCTTATAGATCTTGTAACAGGAGAGAGAGTGATACATGGTTAGAAAGCAAGTGACAATTTATGAAAGGTTCTCTCTTTACCTCTTTTTGTTTTCTTCTCTCTAACTCCTTTTATATGCTTAGCTAATTTTCTCTCATGCCAACTAACTACTAACCACTAACTTGCTAACTTCTTACTTGATAATCCACATGAATCTAATAGTCTCTACGTAGCCTTGCTCTTGCAAGAGCCATTGATGGCTCATGATGATGGATTCTAAAATACTCTAACATCCTAACTCTCTAATAGGCTAGCATTACTTTATTTCATACTTACTCTTGTTTAGTTTTGATAGTTTAAGTGTAGCTTGTACTTGTTTTTGTTGAGTTTGGATGTGAAAGTTATCTTATGGGTCATACTTTGAAATGCTCTTGAATCAAGGACTAGTGATGGCCAAGGATAAATGTGAGGCAACTATCACTAAGAGGTTAGCATGTTAGTGAAGCCATTAGTAGTTAATAGGTATGGGTTTTCTTTCCTTTTTACTTTGTTTTAGATATAAAAATAAAATCACAAATACCATTTTTCTATGTTTCTCACTTCTTTGTTTTCACTGTACTTCTCTTTTCATTCTTTATTTCTTTTCTTTTGATTATTTAAAACATAAAAGAAACTTTAACACACACGTGAATCAACCGGTAAAGCTTCTTTTAATCGCTTCTCGTCCCTGTGGATTTGACCCGTTTAGCCTCTATGTATAACGAAAGTATCGAGGAAGCTAAAGCACGCACTTTTAACTATTGATTTCAAAACATTCACTTTTTGTGCACAGTTTTTCCCCGATCAAATTTTAGCGCCGTTGCGGGGGATGGGAATGGTTTGATTTCACATTTTTGTTAACTTTTCTTCTTTATTTTTTTGTGTACAGGTCAAATTTTTAGCATTGCAAAAGTCCACACTTACTTTTGTGTGGTTGGGTAAATTCTTGTATATTATTATATTCTACTGCTACTTTTTGTTTATATTATCTATGCACTGTAATAATTTTAAGAACTAAAATACCGTAATTGGATGTTTATATTTGCATCTAGGCACGTGTCGATTTCAATTCCAATATACTGTATTTTATTCTTGTGTTGTTGTGATCTTGACGGAGGTGTACATATTGTATTGCATATAGTTAGAATAAACACGTAGGTGATTTACTCTCTTTGTATGTTCATCTTATCTATATTGCACACTTACACGAATTGAACTTAAGGGCAAAACCCAATACAACATCAGGTGGGGAAGTCATTATCATCCCTTAGCTCAAAAATCACCCCCCACTCACACAACCCAAGTCTTAATAAAAATTGCTAGACGTTGGCCCCTAGGGACATCTCGGACTCATTTAAGAGATCGACCTAAGGGGAAGTAGTTAGAAGTTGACTCTTGTCAAATCGGTGTCCAAGGTTGGGATTGAGAGGCGAAACCTCAAAGAATAATGATTTAGCATAATTAGGCCCATTGCTCCGACACGAATACCTCCCACTGATTTTGCCCCTACCTGACCGATTAACTCGTAGTCAGATTCCGACAATATACCCCCCGTGGACAGTCTAACCAGTTAGGAGTCGTTTAGGTCTAAGTCACCCCTAGTATAGGCTTGTTTTCTTTTTCTTTATCTGTATGTTTGTTTGTTTGTTTGTTTGTTTGTTTGTTTGTTTACTTTTATTGTAAATTGTGAAATGGATTTTAACAACAACAATTTTTAAATCCTAATATGAATCCATATTTCACTCCGATCAAATGGATTTTAACAACAACAATTTTTTCAATTCTACTATGAATCCATATTTTACCTCGATCTCATTTGACTCGGATAACTCCAACCCGGCTATGTACAACATGTACTAATCATATATGCTAAATTAGAATTATCCGACTCAATATGTGCCCCGGTCTCAATATTATGAACAAGACTGGAATAATTATTATCACTCTTCACAGAGTCAGTGGGATTTCAACTCTCCCGAGTCATATGGTCAACCACCTTACCAACATCCAGCTTCATATACTTCTTCTCCCGAACAGCCATTAGAATAACCAGTTGACTGGAAAAAAGGATGAAAGCATTAGAGGAACTCGAGCGACGAATTCAAAATCTAGAAGACTCAAAATTCTATTAAAGTTTTCAAATCCAAGATCCTTATTCTATTTTTCAAGTTCCATAGCAAGAAGAGCATACCGACTTCGAAAAGAGTATGGAATCCATGATTCAATTCAATACGATCTTTTCAATATGATAGAAGCTAGACTTAGTCAATTGAAAAACATGTGTAGGAATAAGGAAACTCTCCCTACCCAATCTTTGACTATTCCTAGCACTTCTAATCATATTGATGAAAACCAAAAAACATGAAATCTTGAAGACTTTGACCAAGATTCAATTTCATTACAAAACCTTGAACTTGATCAATATCAACCCGTTAACAAATTGGCAAATTTTCATTTTAATGAAATTGAACTTGAATATGAATGTGAACCAGACCCACCACTTTGTGATTCAATTCCAATCTTTGAATCTATGTTGACTTTGGCATCCTTACGCAAGTTGGACCCATTGTCCGAGCTAACATTGATTCTTGTATCTATAGATTTTTGAAATTGAACAACTTCTTTTTGATAGTCACATTTCATTGATGGGAACAGAATGTGAAATTAAATTCTTTGATTTGGACTCAACTCTTGAACCTAAACTGACTCTCGAACCCAAAGTTAATTTTCTCGAGTTAGTATTGGTTCCTGAACTCTTTATTTCATAACTCAAATCATCCATTCTACAAAATCACATTTTATTGTTGGACCAAGGTATTGACCAGAATGACTCAGTGATGATCTTCCAAGATTGATCATGTAAAGAGAATAATTTTCATGATAGGATCTTGCATGATCCTATTAAATTGGGGATTGTAAATATGTTAAGAAAAAAGAGGTCAATAAAGGTGAATTCCGTGAGACACCACGTTATCTTGATTGGGTAGCAACGCTTAGCCCAATCAGACCACCACCGGAGCCACCACCATGAGGTAATTTTTCTTCCTTTTCTATTTGTTTCATGTATATACACATTCACGATGTGTTGAGGACAATGCATGAAATAAGTGTGGGAGAGGGTTTACTAACGTAGGTTGTTTTAAATTTTCTTTGTTTCACACTTCTTTTTAGGAAAATTTTAAATTTTTTTGTATAGAAACTATTTTCTTTTCTTTTTACGAAACTTTTTGAAATAAGAGAAATAGTTTTGATTTATTTTTAAGAAAATTAAGATTATCTTAGGTACTAGGAAGACCTAAAATTATGAATTTTTAAAGCAAGTCAAAATAATAGATCTTTTTTAAATTTTAGGATAAGAAAGTAAGATCGGAAAGATAATTTGATCTTAAATTTTTTACCTTAGATATATGCACTTCACACTTACACAATTTTTGGGATTGAAATAAAGACTGAAAATGACATAAAAATGCCATAAAAATAAAAGAATGATGATAAAACCACTTATAGAAGTTGGGTAATTATGCCTCATGAAGCATGATTATTCACGCATAAAACGGTGGACAAAAACAAAATAATTCCTTTTAGTTTGTGGCCTTGTGCACTCGAGTCCTTAAGTCCGAGGGATGTTTTCTCATCTGATGCCCTAAAACTATCTGGTTTGGGAGTCACCGGTTAAAGGCTCACTACCCTGATAAATAAGAAAGCCTAAAAAAATTAAGGGAAGAAAAAAATACTAAATAAATGGCATGAAAGTTAGAGTCAATATCCCAAAAATCTTTACTATTCACAAAGTGCATATTTTTCTAAGAGTTTATAAAAGATCAAAGAATCAATTCAATTTTAAATTCTTACATTTAATTTATAACAAGATTTTACATTTTGACTTAGTTTAATGAAGAATAATTTCTGGTTAACTTATGACGTTGGATCACTTAAATTTTAGAAAAATACTTCAACACTTTTCTCTATTTCAATATGTGTTTTTAAAATACTGACATTTGATTTCTTTTGTTATGGATTTTGTGGGTGTAATCCGCTGAAAACTCTCAGGAGATAAAACTCCTCCTATAGGGGAAACCGAGAGGTTTAACGGCTTATTGTACATGCTCAGTGCAATCGCGTCACCTGCAAAAGTGGTGTAATAATTTTCTTAGTTAGTTTTTTGTTTTGCTCAGGACGAGCAAAAGATAAGTGTGGGGTGTGATTAGTCTCTAAAATTGCATATTTCATACCACACTTCACATTTATTTAATATTAAATCCTGTTAATAATATCTCTCTTGCATGTTTCTAGGTCCATGGCATAAAATGAAGAAGAAGACCCAAAATCATAATTTAATCAGTGATTAAAAGCCTACAAAGATAGTCATTGACTTTGGAGGGTGAATCTGTCAAAACCGGGCGCCCATATTCAGAAACCAGAAAGTACAGCCGATAGGGGCGAAGTGACAGCGCGTGGTAGGCGACGCGACGCGTGCGACCACACTATGGCCGCGTTTTCGCAGCTTCTGTGTGGAGTCGCGTGCTAAGATTTGACACGTGAATTCATACCTGTACCTGATGCCCCTTTCGCCTATAAAAGTCCTGGATATTCAGAACTGAAAGAGAGTTTTGAGGAGTTTTAGTGTAGTTTTAGAGTAGTTTCTTCTTCTTAGGGTAGTTTAGATTAGTTCTTCTTCCGTCTTCCTCCTTTGTATTTTCTATTTCTTGTAGATCTTGTAATAGGAGAGAGAGTGGTACATGATTAGAAAGCAAGAGTGCTTGTAATAGAAGGTGACAATCTATGAAATGTTCTCTCTTTACCTCTCTTTGTTTTTTCTCTCTAACTCCTTTTACATGCTTAGTTAACTTTCTCTCATGGCAACTAACTACTAACCACTAACTTACTTACTTCTTACTTAATAATCCACGTGAATCTAATAGCCTCTACTTAGTCTTGCTCTTGCAAGAGCGACTGATGGATCATGATGATGGATCCTAACATTCTAACATCCTAACTCTCTAACAAACTAACGTTACTTTATTCCATGCTTACTCTTGTTTAGTTTTGATGATTTAAGTGTAATTTGTACTTATTTTGTTGAGCTTGGATGTGAAGTTATCTTATGGGTCATGCTTTGAAACGCTCTTGAACCAAGAACTAGTGATGGCCAAGGATATATGTGATGCAACTATCACTAAGAGGTTAGCATGTTAGTGGAGTCATTAATAGTTAGTACCCATGAGTTTTATTTCCTTTTTACTTTGTTTTATATATACAAATAAAATCACAAATACCATTCTTCTATGTTTCTCACTTCTTTGTTTTCATCGTACCTCTCTTTTCATTCTTTATTTTTCTTTTCTTTTGATTCTTTAAAACATAAAAAAAAAACTTTAACACACACATGAATCAACTGGTAAAGTTTCTATCGCTTCCCGTCCCTGTACATTCGACCCGTTTAGCCTCTATGCTATAACGGAAGTAGGAGGAAGCCAAAGCACACACTTTTAACTATTAATTTCAAAACATATGCTTTTAGTACACGAATTTCCCCCAATCAATCCCCTTGCTTCATCGTTGGGTAAAGGGTAAATCACATGTTTGCCCATTTTATTATGAAGTGAGAGTTTTTAATCCATTTATCTAAAAGGTTATAATAAAAAAAAAAGTTTTCGCAAGGGTGACAATTGGGTTTGGTCATAATCAGGTTGGATCAAGGTCGGTTTAACAAACTGTAGGTGACTTATACACGATCCATTCAATAAACAGATCAATACTGTAAGCCATGCTTGACTTCGATTTAAGCAGGTCGACTCATTTGAACCTGATCAGTCCGTTTATTAAATTTCAAAGATATTCAGCATGAGGGACTCTACCAGTTATCTGTCACCTTTAACTATATATTGACGCGGGAAGCAGGGAACACGAATGACGCCGGTTAGATCTCATTCTAGCACCCACGAAACTTGAAGACTTTCAGGTAGGAATTATGCTTGAATCCACGAACTCGGCACTGAAATCTACGAGCGATTTACTCGAATCTATGAGCAAGAGATAACAACTCGAATCCACGAGCAATTTGAAGAGAAATTTTAATTTTATTAATCAATATTCAATGATAAATGAATACTTTCTATAGTCTTACAAAGAATACTATTTTTACTTGGAAACTGTAAACTATTTCTAAAAAAACAAAAAAAATTAAAAGAGTCTTAATTTATCTAAGAAATCTAAATTACAATTTATAATAAGAAAAGAGAAATTCAATCAGAATCTGTTTTGGACCCAAAACAGAATCTTAAATAAAGTTTGAAACCATGTCATGCAGCAGGTGTCACGGGCGGATTCTTTTGACTTCGAACCACTCGAACCCGTGCGGCACTTAACTCGCTATTTCTCCTTAGAAGCGAAGCTAAGTCAGCCTAACCCTCACACTCACTCACTCAAGAGAGAGAGAACACTTGGAGAAGAAGTGGAAGCTTGTATTGCTTACTCTTGCTTTCCTTGATGATTGCAAATGAACACTCTTGGCCCCTATTTATAGGCAAGGGCTTGTACAAGAATTCTCTAGAATTGGAGGCTTCTAGAATATCTAGAACCTCCCTTATATTCATCCCTAAATATCTTGTTCTAGAATCCTCTAGGAATCTCTTATGGGAATATCCCTCTAAGGGAATTTTCTAAGGAATATCCCTTTTTACATAGTATTTACAATATTATCCAAGAAGACTCTAGAAACTCTCACCACATAGGATGAGCCCAAATGAGCCCAAGTGCACCAAGATGGAGCGGTTCATGACACAGGCATGTCAACAGGACACTAGTGGGTCCACTCTTAGAAAATTTCTGTCGAAGACTGTCTGATGGTAGCAAAATTGGGTTGTGAACATCTGATATTGACTTCGACCGCGGAGGCTCAAAATTGGCTTGTTGCCTTGGTTTTCTTCTTACATCAGTCGCTCTCCCTTAAAAAAAACTCATCCTCGAGTTCCTATTAGGATATAGCTGCTTGGTAGGGACTCTTTTAGTTGTGATTCTTTCTCTCCTTAAATACACCATCATCATAACTTCTTCCTCAAAGAGTTTCTCTCGCCTATTCTTATCATTCGTTGCTTTATACTTCTTATTAGATTTATCCACAAAATCTATTCCCTTTAGCATACGAGAAAATCCTATTGCACTGTGAGCCATGTTGGTGTATGCAAATTCTGCGTGGGGAAAATGTGATACCAAAATCTTGAGTTGCCTCGACGATCTTCATTAAACTCCATTTATTGTTGTGTCATCAAATCTTCAATGCAATCATCATCTCGGATTGGTTGATAGTCAATACCAATTGATTGGTGCTCCTCTATCATCCAACCATACATGTACACCATGCTTCCATAATTTATTGGCTTGTTTCCATGAAGAAGATCTTCCAATGTACGAGTGTGGATGGGATTTGCCATACCTTGCAGAACATGTTATACTCACGTACTGATAGTTGGTGATATGAACTCGAAGAATTTAGAATTGTCACCCTTCGTACTCTTCTTCCGCAAGAATGTATCTTTGAAACTATGAAAAATAAACATACGATGATATTGATTAACTTTCATGGGTGATAAAATTTCTAGAAGCTTCTCATGCATAACTCTGTTGCACTCTTCTAATGATTGGTCTTCCTCCTCGAAAATTTTCGACAGTTGGGAAAACTTCTTCTAGAGCAGTGCTTGTTTTATATCCTTTGGTTCCACGAAGAACTCGCCTTGATTGCATATGGGCATGCAATTTGACTTCTCTTTTTTCGGACTAGAAATAGGTAGCATTGGTTTCATAACTCCAACGAGAGATTGTGCTTTGCTGATAGTCACTTAAAGATTTGATGAATCTCTCATGATTGGTTGCTCTTCAACTGGTGATTGCTAATGTTGCTCGGTTGTCTTGTTTGACTGATGAGACCTCATGAAAGGTCGAGATTGATTCTTCATCTCTTTTTCCCCAAAGCAAGGCAATGGGCTTGTAAAAGTCTTCTCATCCACCTTCAAGTTCTTATAGGTGGTTTGCCTTGGTACATACAGATGTTTTGAAATTGATTCCACCGTGTCGTTGCCCTTCCTTTAAGCTTGTAAGTCATAAATTTGACTTGACCCTCCATGAGAATATACTTCATGTCAAACAACCCATCAATTTTGTCGGTCCAAAGTAAGGTTGACTCAACATTAAGACTCCCATCAAAAGAAAGAATAGAACTAGAAAACATGTCTCGCCTATTAGGGTTCAGAAGCTTACTTCTCTTACTAGGGTAAGGATTAACGAACCCCCCTTTGCCTAACATAGAACATCTCTCCATCTTCATAATCATCATTGTAGTAATAGATGGGACTTCGCAATACCTCTTCATAGAAAAATTCATTAAATTGAGAATGTTGTAGATCATATCCTGGATGTGGTCGATGTGATGGTAGTCGATGTGGTTACGGTTGCTGTGATTGACAATCATGTCTGCTTCGGCATGTACCATCGGCCAGGATTCGATCATCAAGCTTGAAGGACATCCTTTCGATCGCTTGGTCCAAATGATCCAAGATAGATTTAATGGTGTGGTCCCTCCTTTTAGTAATACTCATCCTTTTGAAAAGGCCCTGCAATCCATCATCGCCTCCTGCCATTGTTAAAGAGCTACCGAAGCTTTCCACTTGATGCGAGAAGTGGAGAAGACGAATGACGCTGACTACATCACGTTCTAGCGCCCATGAACCCTGGAGACTTTCAGGTAGGAATTGTGCTCGAATCTATGTACATGACACTTGAATCCACGAGTGATTTACTCGAATCCATGAGCAAGACATAACAACTTGAATCCATGAGCAATTTAGAGAGAAATCTCAATTTATTAATCAAATATTTGATGATAAATGAATACAAAATAAGTATACAAGAGCCTTTATATAAGCGTACAAAGAGTACTACTCCTACTTAGAAACTATACACTATTTCTAAAAGAAAACAAAAACAATTAAAAAAAGTCCTAATCTATCTAAGAAAACTAAATTTATAATTAAAATAAGTAAAGAGAAATCCAATCAAAATCTATTTTGGACCCAAAACAGAATCCTAAACAAAGCCTGAAACCCTATCACGCAACAATTGAAATGACTTGTCGACAAAACTGCAGTGGCTAAACTCTAGAAAAATCCCTATCGAAGGCTGTCAGATGACAGCAAAATTGGGCTGTCGATAATTGATGTTGATTGTCGACAGTTGAGACTCAAAATTGATCTGCTGCCTTGATTTTTTTCTTACATCTCATATGAAAAGCAAACTTTTTTTATAATTTGTGACATTTTTCTCTTTATTATGACCTCAATAAATGAGTGGTGGAGATGAGATTTGGATGGACAAAAAAGAGAGATGGAGCAGAGTCAAAATACTTGTTGCCCTTTTCATTTCTTCAATTGTTTACAAACATGACAAAGAAAATATTTCAGTTAGTTTACTGGTCAAAAATAGGCTTCCACAACTGTTTAAAACCATCATTAAAAAGCAACGATGGTGATTCAAAACTACCGTCTATCCAGGCGATGTGGTAAGCTAGGAGGCAAAAATGATGGTTTAAAACAGTCATGAAAATAACTCAATTTTTAAAAAAATAATTTTAACGTGATCCCCTCTTCGTCCTCCTCGTCCATTCCAGCTGGTGATCTCTTCATCCTCCTCTTCCATCCCATCTCGCAATCCCCTAATCGTCCTCGACTATAATTAGAAGAAGAAGACCTAAATCATATCAAACAAATATCATAATCAGCCCTAAAATTTGAAATCATACCCTTCTTCTTCTTCCTACAAAATATCATATTCAGCCCCAAATTTGAATTCATCAAACAATTTATGAACTCACCTAGATGAACGAGGAAGGAAAGTGATGAATTTGCCTTGATCGAAGATCTAACTGCATCTTTCGGATCTAAGATCGAATTGCCTGGATGATTTCGCCGCCCTATGCAAAGTCATTACGCGATTTGACTAGGTCCAGGGTAGAGCCCCCGGACCAAAATTTCTTTGATTCCTCTTGCAGATCCCAGTGATTGAACTGGTGAACGAGGAGAGAGATCGAACTCACCTGGTGATCGAGGGGAGAGAGATCACCTTGATGAACTCGCCTCATAATCAAACTCATCTTGATGAACAAGGGGAAAGAGATCACCTTGATGAACGAGGGGAGACAGAGATAGACTTGGTGAATGAGAGCAAAGAGAGCACAAAAAGTCCAACAGTGTTGAGCTGCGAATCCATGATGTGGTTAATCAACATTTATGGATGTTCTTCAAAGGATCGTCGTAAAAATCATATATTATGACGATTATTGGAATAACGGCCATAAAAGATCCATAGCTTTCATGACAATTTTTTGAACAACAGCCGTGAAAGCTCAAAAGGCAGTGACATTTTTGAAAATTCTGAGATCAGCTTTCATGGAAATTCTTTAGAGAACTACCGTAAAATAAAAGATTGAGATAGAAGATTTATGGGGATAAGTGCAGATCAAAGCAAATTAAAAAAGATTACACCAAATGAAAACCGGTTAAAATTTGAATTTCTATAAATTCATTTGGTTAACTTGAATATCAACAAGATATCACCAAATCTACAGAACAAACTGAAAAATCAAGTGGATAAAAGGAGATATCTGAGAAGCTATATGAGCTCTAGGATATGGCCAACAGGCCAGATCCTAGTCGTAGAAACGTGGCCAAAGCCGCGTTTTCGCGACATTCTATTTGAATCTTGGAGAGCGTTTGCTCCCCTATCTTCGTACGCTCTCCCTTATCCAATTTCTTCTATAAATACCTGCATTTCTGAACGCAAATGGGAAGTGTTATTCAACAGTGTTGACACTTACTTTGTTGATCACTTGACATATTATTACTTGTCACCTATATGTTATCACTTGACACTCGTCGCCTGACATTTGATCACATGTTACTTGACTCGTTACTTGCCTATCATTTAATTATCACTTTTACGGAGACTTGACAGTTTTATCATGTTATAACTCTGCCATCATGTACTCTTGTATTGTACATGCATGTTCTTCTTCTTACTACTGTATTACTCCTGCATGTTCCTCATGTTATGATAATCCTGTTATTTCCCATAAACTACTTATCATAACTAATCTGTAATAATCAACAACTTGCATTAGGATGGGAGAAACTGGTAGATATCAATTTGTGATCGTGTCTACCGTAGTATAGGATGTTGTGCAACTAAAATCTTTATGTTCTACCTGTGGGCCTCCAGGTGTTCCGGTGGGGTGTATTGGCACCCATACTCATGTTATATTCTTGATGGGCATGCAAGAAGGCCCACCCCTATTTGCCTAGCGACGGGTTCCGAGGTAGTACCGGAACAATCCTGAGCCATGATCCCGGATATACACGAGATCCATTGTAAACATAGTTCGTTGATACCACCATCAGTTTCCATTAACACTTCTCTTATCCATAAGTGAATGTATGTGTGTTTGGACACTAGGACCCATACCGAAATATATGGATTAGATGAGAAATAAGATAACAATAACCTGATAACCAAATAATAATAATAATATTAGGAACATGGAATATTTGATCTCTCTTTCATTTCGGTTCTAGTACTAACATATTAGATCCGAATGAGTACTATTGAATGCAAACTCCAATACGATTTGTCAGTGATGTAAGACATTGGTAGGAAGATGATTGAAATATCAGGCAATACTGATTATTATTATTGGATAACCTAAAATGCAACACTTTAGTACTCTCCTGCATAGGGTAACGCAGGTTGTACACATTCAGATTATGGTGACATGAGACATAAGATGTGTATATATATATATGAGAGTTTTCTTATTTGGATTATTCTTTTGACATCCTAGTTCATGAAGACATATACTGGGTTGTACAACTAAATTTGCCTACTCTTGTTAGTGACCTGATATACTGTTATAATCAACTTATTCATGTAAAATGACTTGAACTAACACCCTGCTTTACGATATATGATTTCTAAGTTACTGCATTAGATTTTCTAATTTCTGGTTTACTGGCTTGTACTTGTATGCTTAAGCACACAACAGTTGACCCTGCCCAAGATATAACTTAATTATCAAAAAATAATAAACTCAGTAGCGGGTGTTGTTGAATCACATCCTCATATGAATAATAGTATCCGTATATCAAAGTTCGGATTAAGTTCTACTGAAGTATGGACCCAGTATGAACTTCCAGTGTATAAGACACTGGAAGAAAATGATTAGAATATCAGGCGACACTGATGATTATTATTGTATGATGAAGTTATCATACTCGTCTCTTGTATATAATTTATGTGACACAATAATTATTCGTAACATTCTTATTATGTTACTTTGGGGCAACTCGAGTTGAATGAACTCAGGTTATGGTGACATTAGGTATATGGTACATATATGAGAGTTTCTCCGTTTGAGTCTTGACATATCAATCTCATGAATTCAAAGTCTAAGCGTATATAATTAGTTTTTTCCATACGTGTATTGAACACATTACTTGATGTCTTATTTCATGATTGGGTGTACCTATGCTCACAGCGCGATTTTCTATACAAGCTTTCTCTGTTCAGGTTTATTGTTACACATGATTTTTCTTCATGTTTACTGGTCAATGCTTGTACTTGTATGCCTGAATCACATTACTTGATCATGCACAAACTTGTTTGCTTGTGCACATCACCTGATACTCATCTTATCACTCATTAGGGAGTTTTCTGACTTTCCTGGCCTTGTATGTCTAGATCTTGGAGTTTGAACCATGATAGACTTTCTATTGATCAGAGTTGCGCAGCGGTGATGTAGTGGATCATCGGTTGACCGTCCGAGGTCCATTTCTCCTAAGCCCCCTGCTCGACTCTCGAGTTTTCCTTTTGTAACTCGTGATCGCTTTTTGTACTGTTCATACTTGTATATTTTCTTGTATTCTTAATTTTGCGCCTATCGGTGATATAATATTCTTATAATATTGTGATACATCCTGTGATAACTTTGTAATTATACTCATATTTGGAATATATAATGCACCACGTACTTTTGTAATCTAATTCTTGCCTGTACTGATACTTAGCATATATATATGTGTGTGGATATTTTTACCCTGCGTATATACATTATAGTAACGTCTCCATACCCGCTGGATCGGGACATTACAGGATGGTATCAAAGCCTAGGCTCTCACATTCACAATACTGCTAGTCGGCAAATTAATGGTAAAATAATTAGCTACTGGAATGCATTAGTTATGCTTATATAATCCAACTACAAGTGCAAAGTTCTCTATTTTTATTGATCGTCATTCCTTTTGATTCCGGAATCCCTTCCATTTTTTCGCTTTCCAGTTTCCATTGTTATTATGCCAACTTAATATATGGGTAGACAGGAGATGTAGTGACAGGTAAGATACGGTTCACTCTCACTCTGTTCTGGTATTCTTTGATTACAGTATAGCACATTGTCTTCTAAAGAGTAGTTTTACGGCAGTGCATTCTAATTTATTATGTATGGACATTTTATGGGAATTAGTAAAGAAAGTCAGGTAGTCAGCATTAATATAATCAGGTAGACTGTACCATTATACAAGGAGCGCCAGAATAAATCAAATTTTTGAATTCAAAACTTCTGTCTGATAGAGCTATGTTATTCTCTATTTATATTATTTCAGGAACAATTACGATCTCTTCTATCAACTTTACGGAGCTTGGGTATTCTCAAAATTGATCTGCAGTCAGGTTATCATTCAAAAAATAGAATTCAGAACTCTCTACGGTTTTTATAGATTCTTGGTTATACTTTTCAAAATAATCAGCACCAGCATTCAGAACTCTTTATTATTATCGTTTTTCTTTATCTACTTACAATCAGTTTCATCTGGTTTTCTTTATCTACGATATCATAATCTACTTCTAGAGTAACAGAGAACAGGCAAAGCATCTATAATCTTATTACAGACTATTTGTCAGGAATAAAATCACACCGAACAGAGTTAGTATGAGATCTGAATAGGTAGTGTCGTATTCTTAGGTCTCATCTTCTTGAAAGAAGTAATCTCTGTCGATTCTAGAAGAATTTGGGCAGCTAAAGATTGGCTAGTTCTGAAGACAGATCAGTTTATTATTCAGAGTAGGTCAGTCTACAAAAGTTCCGACAGTATCCTTTTTATCAGATATTAGATCAATAGTTGTATGGCACCGTCCAAAGTTTTATACAGCATGAACTACATAAGAAGTCTAGGCCCCGAGTTTACTATTCAATTGATTTGTGAGTGTTACCTTTAGTTATTCATATCTTAATTAGTATAATCCTCGTCCTTATTTTTTTTAATCTTCCTCTTATCGAAATTTCGAGGATGAAATTTTTGTAAGGTGGGTAGAATGTAACACCCCATTCTCAGAATATGTACTTTGATACGTGTTCTGATTTTTCGATCATGTTTTCCGATTTATCCCCCGGTAATTGTTTTTATTTTGTGATTTCTTATATTATCGTTTAGTATCGAATCTGGATTTTCAAACTCAGAGTCAGCCCTAGTCTAAACAGGGGACCCGTGTACTGCTCGATTTGTCTTTTTTAGAAGTTGGATTTGACCGACTTTAATTTCAAATATTGTTTTCCAATATTTTAGATTTTTCATGATTTTATGAAACTTTTCTGAATTATTCTGCAAAATCTTCAAAAACGATATCGACCGATGTCGTCGAACGATTCTCAGATTTTTAATTTACAAATAAAGTTAAATTTTTGGAGATTACTATCACATTGTTCCCCAAGATTACATTTTCTACTTAACCCATTTTTGAGGATTTTTCTGAATTTATTAAAATTCGACCGGATTTGTCGATCGTATTGCCGGTTGATTTAAGGATTTTTAATTAAAATGGAATTGAATTTCTTGAATCTGATTTCACCATGTATCTTAATATAATATTTTCTATTTTTGAGAATTTTTGGGGACCTTTTCGAGTTATTTTATTTTTTCGCCATTTACGGTGTTTTCCTATATCCGGAGTTATACCCGGATATTTTTCTTTCTTTTTTCTTTCTTTTACTTTTTTCTCTTTTACTCCTTTTCTTTCTCTCTTTTTCCTTTTTCTTTTCTTTTCCTTTCCCAAATTTTCTCCTTCACCATGTTTTCCCCCAAAATATCTTCTCCCCACTAATTCTCTATCCTACCTTTCTCTCTCCTGGCTGAATGCGAGGCTCAGTGTCGACTTGGACACGGGTCTCCCCTCAGCTCCTGAATGTGGACATCTACCCGTATCTCCTCTAATCTCATAATTTCTCTCTTTCTCTAATTAAACTCCTTCTCCCTCTAAGCCTCCCCTCCTCTTAGATGACGGCCACCTCCACCCCCGGTGTCGGCGACTTCCCTATCGACCACTTGGCTGGTAGGAGCTAGCTTCGGCCTCTCATCTGCTCCCCCAACTCTCCCTCTATCTCCTTCAATAATACCACCTTCTCTTTTTTTCTCCTTCCTCATCACCATCACCATCAAATCTCTCCTCCTCCTTCACAACCACCACCATCACCCTCATGTCCACCACGTCCACCACCTACAACCATCACATCCACCACTTTCTCCTCCAAAACCCACCACCCCTTTTCTAACTTCTCAAATCCACCACCACCTCCATCTTCTCCACCCAATTCCTCCACCATCTCCAAAATCACCACCTCCTACTCCACCACTACATCCCTTTATTCCTCCTCCTCCTCCCCTATCTTCCAATTTCATCATTTTCACTTTCAATTTTATCAATTCCACCTACTGTCACCACCACCACCAACAACAACAACACCACACCCCTACTCCTCCCTCCCTTCTCCTCCTCTGGTTGGCCGGCATCACCGCCGGCCGCCCTAGCTAGCGCGCGGCTGGTAATGCCCCCGACTCCAGTTCCCCTCTCTCTTTTCTTTTTTCTTTCTTTTTTCCTTTATTCTCTCTCCTTTAACTTTCTCTCTCTTGTTATTCTCTCTCTTCTCTCTCTTCTTTTTATTTTATATTTTAATAGATTTGAACACGTAACCATGTTGATTATTTGGAGTTTTGGAGGACCTGGGATTTCGCGGTGTTTTTCATTAATTATAGGCGAGTGTTCTCGCTTTATTGGGTGCCCTGCTTCGTCAGGCATTTTGTATTTAATATTGTACTTATATGGACCTATGCATTTGTATTGGTATGGGTGTATGTTTGTATTATTTGGACACGTGTATTTTGTACCGGTGATGTATTATATCGGTGTGATGAATGTTTATAATTATGTAGTTTAATTTCTGTACATATATGCTGCTGTGATATCTGCTCTATTACTGTGTTTGGCCGACCCTTTGTGGTTGTTAGCCTTCAGGCTCAACCGCTCTGTGGTTTTACTCTACAACCTTCGGACTTAACCACTTGGAGGTTCTCTTAATTGTTATTTTTATATTCACATGTGTTGTTAGGTACTAACATCTTCTACAGGTACTTTCTCAGCCTCCGGGCTTAAGCGTATAGCGATTCTCTTATTTGTTTTTTATATATGCACCCGTGTTGTTTGGTACTAGCATCTTTTGCAGATACTTACTCAGCATCCGAACTTAACCGCTCTGTGGTTTTATACTATAACCTCTGAATTTAACCTCTTCAAGGTTCATTAAAGTTCCCTAGACTTTCTTTATGCTACGCCTAGTTGGCAGACCTAGCGTCAGCACTTTACCACTAACTCGGTTCGAGCGCAGTTACTCCGTGAGCGCGGCTTCACCACGTGCCGTAGCATAACGTTCATATGCTCGCTTCGCCATGTGCGCTTAGCTTTGCTGTGAGCGGTAATCATGCTGAGCTTGATGGCGTCAAGTGTTGTACGTTAGCTTCGTACCAGCCTTACTTCACTCCGCTTGGATGCTCGCTTGCTTGCTTACTCGTTTTCCAAATTGATAGTTTATTAATTTTTATTTAATGGTTGTGTAGAGTTTGAAATTCTTACTTAAAATGTTTTTCTAAAACTGTATTATTTTTCGATATTCGTACCGATCTCGTGTATCTGTACCATTTTCCCGTATAATGTTATTCAACAGTACAATATTTACTGTGTTGACATTGTTGATCACTTGATGTATTACCACTTGATACATGTATGTTATCACTTGACACTCGTCACTCGACACATGATCGCATGTTACTTGACAGGTTACTTGCATGTTACTTGATTATCTCTTTTATGGAGACTTGACAATATCATCATGCTATAATCATGGCATCTTGTACTCCTGTACATGCATGTTTCTTCAATTACTCCTGTATTACTCCAGTTGTTTCTCCTGTTATGATACTTCTGTTATTCTCCGTAAACTGATAATCATAACCAATCTGTAATAATCAAACAACTTGCATTGGGATTAGTGAAACTGGTGGATATCAATTTGTGATCATGTTTACATTGGTATAGTATGTTGTGCAACCAAAATCTTTCAGTTTTATCTGTGGGCCTCTAGGTGTTCCGGTGGGGTGTACTGACACCCCTACTCATGTTACATTCCTGATGGGCATACAATAAGACCCACTCTTGTCTGCCTAGCGGTGGGTTCCGGGGCAATACTGGCACAATCTTAGGCCAAATATGCATGAGATCCATTGTAAACATAGTTTGTTGCTACCCCGTCAGTTTCCATTAACACTCTTATCCGCAAGTGGATGTATGTGTGTTGGGACGCTAGGACACATACTTAAACATATGGATCAAATGAGAAATAAGATAACAATAACCTAATAATAATATTAGAAATATGGTATATTTGGTCTCTCCTTCGTTCAGGTTCTAGTACTCATATATTAGATCCGAATGAGTTCTACTAGAGAACGAACTCCAATACGAACTGTCAGCGATGTGAGACACGGGCAGGGAGATGATTGAAATATCAGACAATATTGATTATTATTAGCAACTTAAAATACAACACTTTAATATTCTTCTATATTGGGTTTCTCAAGTTGTATACACTCAGATTATGGTGACGTGAGATATAAGGTGTATATATGAGGTTTTCTTGTTTGGATTATTCCTACAATGTACTAGTCTCATGATGTCATATACTGGGTTTTACAACTAGATTTGCCCAATCTTGCTTGTGATCTGCTATACTGTTATAATCCCCTTATTCATGTAATATGACTTGAACTGACACCCTATGCTATTATATATGATTTCTAAGTTACTGCACTAGATTTCTTGATCTCAGTTTTACTGGTATGTACTTGTATGCTTAAGCATACAACTGACTTTGCCCCAGATATAACTTAATTACCAAACAATAATAAACTCAGTAGCGGGTGTTATTGAATTACTTTCTCATCCGAATAATAATACATGTATATCAGAGTTTGAATTGAGTTCTACTGGAGTATGGACCCGGTATGAACTTCCAGTGCTATTGGACACTAGAAGAAAATGATTAGAATAACGAGCGACACTGATGATTACTATTATATAAACAAGTTATCATGTCTGTCTCTTGTATATGATTTCTGTGACAGTAATTATTCCTAACATTCTTATTCTGTTACTTTGGGGTAACTCGAGTTGTATGAACTCAGGATATGATGACATGAGGTATATGGTGGTGGGCGTGTGTGTGTGTGTAAGAGTTTTCTTGTTTAGATTCCTCTCGATGTATCAATCTCATGAATCGAAAATCTAAGCTTATACAACTGCTTTTGTCACACTTTAATACATTACTTGACGTCTCATTTTATGATTGGGTGTGCCTATGCTCATGATACGATTTTTGATACATGCTTTCTCTGTTCGGGTTTATCGTTACACGTGCGCTGCTCGATTCTAGATTTTTCCACTGATTTTTTTATTTTCCTTCATGTTTACTGATCAATGCCTATATTTGCAGGCTTGAATCACATCACTTGATCATGCACACATTTGCCAGCTTGTGCACGCCACTTAGCACTCATCTTACCATTCGTTGGGAAGCTTTTAGACTTCTCTGGACTTGTATGTCTAGATCCTGGAGCTTGGACGTGATGGACTTCTTATTGATAAGAGTTGCACAACGATGGCATAGTGGATCAGCGGTTGACCATCCAGGGTCCATTTCTTTCAGCCCCCTGCACTCTTAAGTTTTCTTTTTGTAACTCGTGAGCGCCTTCTGTACTGTTCATACTTGTATATTTTCTAGTATTCTTATTTTTTCGCCAATCAATGATGTAATATTCTTGTAATATTGTGTCACGCACTGTGATAATTTTGTAATTATACTTATATGTTGGAATATATAATGCACCAGATACTTTCGTACTCTGATTCTTTTATGTATTGATGCTTAGCATATATATGTGAGGATATTTCTGTCCTGCGTATATACGTCGCAGTAACGTCTCCGTACTCATAGGATCAGGGTGTTAAACACAATATTTAGATTGGTAGCAACGCTTGATCCAATGAGGTGACATTTTCCTTCCCTTTCTTTTTTCATGCATATATGCATTCATTTATATATTGAAGATAATGCATGAGATGAGTGGAGGGGTGGGTTCTAACATAGGTTTGTATATATACAAAAATATTTTCTTTCTTTAAAACTTTTTGAAATGAGAAACAATATTTTTGTCTATTCTTATAAGAAATTAAGTTAATTTTTGGGAATAGGAGAATCATTATTAAGATTTCTTATACTTGGTCAAAATAAGACTATTTTTTTATTTTTAGGGTTAGAAAGAAAAATTGGACAAGTAATTTAGTCTTGATCTTTACCTTGATGAAATATGCACCCTTTATACACTTACACACTTTGGATTCAAAAATAAAGATTCTTATGCCTTATAATACATATATATATATATATATATATATATATATATATATATATATATATGTGTATGTATGTATGTATGTATGTATGTATGTATGTATGTATATTAAAACAAATCTTCTGATTAAGCTGGATATTTGTGCCTCATAAAACTTAAGTATTAAGCCTAAAAGTGGTCCATATTATCAATAAAAACTCTTAAGTTTGTGTCCTTGATTGCTCGATTCTTAAGTCCTATGGGCGTTTTCTCACCCGGTGCCCTAAAATCATCTAGTTTGGGAGTCACCGATTAAAGCCTCGTTACATGGGCGAATTAGAAAGCCTAATATAATTAAGAGATATTATCATAATAATATATAAAAATAAGACATAAGAGTTAGAATTGAAGAATCGCAGGTCAAATATTCATGATCACGAAGATGTATATGACTTAGAGTAAAATAATAGATTAGCTGAGAAATACAATTTTAATCCTTATCTTGATTGACAACAAGTTTTTGAATGGAGACTAAGTTTAAAAATGAATAGTTTGGTATTTATATAACTTATAGAATACTTGAATTTTTGTCAGAATACTTCAAATTTGTTTTCCCTTTATTAGATTACATTTTCAAAATACTGACACTTTGTTTTCCTTTCTTTATGGATTTTGTGGTTGTAATTAACTGAAAACCCTCACGAGATAAAAGTCGTCCTCTAGGTGCAACCTAGAGATTTACGTCTTGTTGCATGTGCTAAGTGCAACCGTGATCACGATGAAAGTGAGTTAGATTAGGTTATCTTTATTTTGCTTTTTATTTGTTTTGCTCGAGGACGAGTAAAAGATAGGTGTGGAGTTGTGATTTTTCACTAATATTACATATTTATTTTATAATAAACTCTGCTATTTAATCTTATTTTTGTCTAAATGATGTACAAGTCTTTACTAATGGAGGTGGGAAAAAATGAGCCAAAAAACCCACTTAAATTCATATTTAAATGAGTTTAAATCAAAATCAAGAATTGAGATAGAAGATTTAAGGGGATAAGAGTAGAACAGTGCAAATCAGAGAAGATAACACCAAACGAAATCAGTTAAAATTTTGAATTTTTATAAATCTATTCGGTTAACTTGAAGATCAACAAGATACATCAAATCCAGATAAAGACTGAAAAATCAAGTGAATAAAAGGAGATATTAGAGCATCAAAACCACATGAGCCCTTGGATCTGACCTAAAAAATGCGGCCAAAGCCATGTTTCTACGGAGTTCTGTTTGAATCTAGGAGAGTGTTTGCTCCCCCTATCTTCGTATGCTCTCCCTTATCCAGTCCTATAAATACCTACATTTCTGAAGGGAAACGGAGACCATTCTGGTAGAGAGCTAGATTTAGGATTTTGTTTATAAATTAACTTAGTTTTTTTCTTTTATTTAAAATGTAATTTTATGATTTCCTTATAGTTTAGGCTAGATAGAGTTTCATGAGAGAAGGAGAAGAAGAATTGTATTTAGAGTGACACTGAATATAACCTTCTTCAGAGAGAGTTGTATTGAGAGTGACAGTCAATGTAATTTCTTATTTTTCTTCATTGTTATTCAATTTAGTAGATTGTTGTTTTTGAAAGTACACCTAGAGGGGGGGGTGAATAGGTGTAAGGCTAATCTAATGACAAATAATGCGAAATTTAAAACTAAATGCAACACACTTAGTGTAACCAAAGAGTGCAGCCGAATTTCCGTTGAAGGGCTCTAGACTATCTCCTCTAAATTTCTCTAAATAAGAGTTGAGGTGCTATATGAAGCTCTCTTGGTTAAACACAAGTATGGGCACACAATCAAACCAAGCATGTATATATGATATGACAATAAGATGCAATGCACAATGTGAGAGAGAGAGAGAGAGAGTTAGAGAAAGTGGATCAAACGCAAACACCGAAATCTGTTTTGAGATTCGAGCACACAGCTCTACGTCCCTGCCTTCACACAGAAGGATTTTCACTAACTCGTCCACACACGACTTCCCACACAGGGAACCTCAACTGAGGATTTGGGCAAATACAATCGGGAGTACACAACTTCTCTCTCTAACAAATACAATCTCTACACTTAGAGGCAAGGCACAAACCAACACAATATCCACCTCTCGCTAGAGGGATACCAACAAACTCAATCACCTTTACACTTAGAGGGATAGCACTTAGCCAAACAATGATCAACCTCTCACAAGAGGGATTAGGCTCAAAGCCACACAAACACAATCACCTCACACTTGAGGGATTCCAACACAATCTCCACGATCACCTCTACATAAGAGGGATACCAATACTCTCACCTCTCACTAGAGGGATATCACAAATGGAAGGTTAACAACTTGGTGGTCTATCTCAACCACAAACCAATTCTTTCTCACAAAACAATGATCCTATAGATAAGATAGATAGATAAGCTCAAGTGTGAGAAAAATAAAGAGTTTGAAAATCAAAAACTCAAAGAAAATATTTGAGAAAACTTCTAGGATATAATAGAAATGAAGATAAAAAAATTACTCCCAAAGACTTTTCTTTTTCTTGATTTTTCCAACCCTTTAAAACAAATAAAGATGAAATCTTTAAACCCAAAAACTCTTTTGAAAACTTGTAATTAAATACTAGAAGGAGTGAGAATTTTTGCTTTTGAAAATTTGTTGAAAACAAACTCAAATGGGGGGTATTATAGCCCCATATGAAATCTGCCCGTTGACAGCTGGAAAGGGCATAAATGCCCTTCCAATCGACCGCCCGGTCGACCAGCCTAATGGTCATATTTCTGATCGTTGTGCCTCCGGTCGACCAGCCCGATCGATCGAGACTGGATACAGAGAGCAGAGCTCTCTGCCGGTCGACCGGCTCGGTCGACCAGGGTCGTTTCTAGAGAGCAGAGCTCTCTGGACGGTCGACCGACCAGGTCGACTGGCCCACCAGCTCAAGCTGGCGTGCACACTTTGTGCACGTCGGTCGACCGCACCGGTTGACCGACTACTGCTACGATCGACCGTTCCGGTCGATCGGCAGACAGCCAGTCTAGCTATTATAGGACTTAAAAACTTAGGTTTTTATTTTTAATTAAATCCCATAAAATCACTTAAATTTCACAAAAATCAGTTCTTATTATATCTTTGAAATACAAATATGTGTGATAAAAATTCAACACATATTTAAAATAATTTGAACCATTTTTGTGTTTTTGAAAATTTGCCTTAAACTAAAAATCGTATTTTTCGAAACTTGGATTTTTGAAATGGAAATCCGATTTTTTTCAAAACACATGTAAATACAAAAACATGATATTTAAATAACTTTGAAGCATATTTTATATGCATAGAATCCAATATACATGAAAGATAGTATATCTATGTTTTGACATGAAAACCAAGATTGGTTAAACTGAAAAACTAAAACACATGAAACTTAAAACAAGTGTGTAGTATAGTGAACTTGAGCATATCAACACTATATAATCTTTACAATGATCTAAACACAATTTTAAACTAAACAAACTGATGTCTTCTTGTAGAACATGAAATCACCTAGAGGGGGGTGAATAGGTGATAATGCTAATCTAATGAACTAAATGCGGAATTTAAAAACTAATTGCAATTACACTTAATGCAAACAATAAAAGATGCACACACAACCAAGCCAAGCATATAAATATGAATGATCAATATGAAATAATGCAAGGCACAATGCAGAGAGAGAGCGAAAGTAAGAGTCAATGGATCAAGCGCAAACAATAAGATTTATTTCGAGGTTCGAGCACCCAGCTCTACATCCCCACCTTCACCCAGAAGGATTTCGAATCCACTACCTTGTCCACAAAGGACTCCCACACAGGGAACCTCCACCGAGGATTTGGGGCAATACAATAACTAGGAGTACCCTACTTCTTTCTTTACAACCACAACCTCTCACTAGAGGCAAAGCACCAAGCCAACAAAACAATCACCTCACAGCTTGAGGGATAAGCACAAAGCTACACAAGAATCACCTCACAACTTGAAGGATTCAACCCACTTGCACAACCTACTCAACTCTATGAGGGAAAGGCACAAAGCCAAGCAATGATTAGGGTTTACAACTTGGTGATCAAAAGACCACAAACCGATTTCTTTTCCCACAAACACAAAGACCCTATAGATAGGATAGAATGAAGCTCAAGTGTGGAAAACAAAGTGTTTTAAATAAAGAAAAATCACTTGGCAAATCTCTAAAAAGATATAGAATAATTAGACCAAAACAAATTCCCAAAAGACTATTTTTCTTTGAAATAATGAAACACTTTTAAAACAATGAAGATTGATCTTTTAGCACTAAGAAACTCTTTTCAAAAACTTGTATAAACACTAGAGAAAGCTCAGAAATATTGGCTCAAAAAATTCTTTTGAAAACTGGTCACAAATGGGGTTTTTATAGCCTCTTTAAAAATATAGCCGTTTCAGCCAAAAATGGTCAGATTTGACCATCCGGTCGACCGGCCAACGGTCAATTTTTGACCGTTAGCAGCTACCGGTCGGCCGCCCAGTCGACCGGGCCAGAACATGAGAGCAACGACTCTCTGGCGGGTCGACCGCCCGGTCGACCGGAGCAACCCGAGAGTGGGTTGCTTTCAGTCGGTCGACCGCTCGGTCGACCGGCTATATGGGCTGGCTGCGTGCACGTATCTGTGCACGTCCGGTCGACCGCTACTGGTCCAATCGACCGTGCGGTCGACCGCCAGAGCCTGGTAGTTCTGTTTTAGGGATTGAAAACTTAGATTTTTATTATCCAATTAAATCCCATAAAATCTCCAAAAATCCACAAAAATAGTTTTAGCATAATACAATGATATACAAACTTGTGTGAAAAGTTTCAACACAAATTTCAAACTTTTTGAACCATTTTTGTGTTATGGAAATTTTGCCGAAAAATAAAAACCGTATTTTTTTTAAAAACTTAGATTTTTCAAATGAAAATTCGTTTTGTCCAAAACTCATCCAAATACCAAAACATGATATTAAACAACATTTAGGCATGAAGTATATGGATATAATCCAATATACATGAAACATATATATATCCATGTTTTTGATATTAAATCCGAAAATATGTTTTGTTGAAAATACCAAAACACTAAAATACATGAATAGGCATATCAAAATAAGTTTGTCTAAGATACGAAGCTTGCATGTATATAGAACATATCTAATATACATTTAAACAATGTAAACTTGTTTTGAATGTATCTATTCATGAAAACCAAGATCGGTTAAACCAAAACTGAAAACTAATATCAAAACATAAAACACGTGTGTGTTGTGAACTTGAGCATATCGTACTATTCTAATCTTTACAAATGGATCTAAACACAAAACTAAACTAGGTACCGAGGTCTTCTTGTAGAGCGCCGTCTCTAAGCTGTGACTCGATCCAAAACCTCGTGATCCACCGAGCTAGACTCCAACGAGTGCTATGTAGATCTTGATGCTCGGGCTCTGAAATTACCATGTGAAAGCTTCCAAACCATCTTTGTTGAAGCTAATCACCAACTAATATCTTGATTAATGATCTGAAACTAAAATCACAAGATTATTAGTACACATAACTACATGAGTTAATCATCATCAAAACTAGAGTGGAAGGCCTTTGGGCCAACAATCTCCCCTTTTTTGATGATGACAAAACTCATAGAGTTATATATGCATGGATTAAAGTTAAGCTTCAAAGAAGCTCCCCCTTAACTCATGCATAGGAATAAATAATAAATATATGCAATGAATATCAAACATGAAAATGCATAGACATGCATAAACAAGATACCAAATACAAAAACATGCTCTTAATACCAAACTTGATACCAATAAAAATATGCTCTTAAATAATGCTCTTGATACCAATTAAAACAAGCTCTTGATACCAATAAAAATTAAAACAAGCTCTTGATACCAAAAAAAATGTTCTTTTAAATAAAGCTCTTGATACCAATTAAACGACAAACTAATAAATAAAAATAGGTTTCTAGATAAACAAAACATGCATATAAACTCAAATAATTCTCCCCCTTTTTGTCAATCATCAACAAAGGGGTCACAAACAGAATAAAAAAATGTTCTCCCCCTTTTTGTCAAAAAAATATGATACAAAGAGGGGTGCAATCAATTATGATACCAATTAAAAAATGTGTCAAAGTAGTACATTTGATACCAATTGAAAGTGAACATATACCAATTGAAAGTAAATAAGGCATTGATACCAATTGTGAGAAAAACAAATAAAATCTTGATACCAATTGAAAGTATTCAAATACACATCTTGATACAAAATGATACCAATTGTAAGTATTTGTCATTTAGAACATATGATACCAAAATAAAAACAATTTTCACCACAAAGTAAGGGAGTAGAAATCAACGGTAAACAAAATACCAATTGAAAGATAAAATACGAATTCTCTCCCCCTTTATGAAATACCAAATAAAACGATGGTCAAATTTATTTGTTATAAGCTTATGCATAAACACATATATGTATGAAAATTAGATACCAATTGAAATTGATACAATTTGAAGTGAAAGCATACATATACAAAAAATATATGAGTATACAAGAAAAATGTCAATATTGATATCAATTGAAAAGATCCAATGATACCAATTGAAATAATAATAAGATCGAGTGTATACCTCATATAACCTACCACCCATTTCATGCTCAAGTTTAAAATGATTTTCACTATAAAGCATACATGTGCATGGTCTCCGATCCAACCGCCCGTTAGAAGGTAGGGGTTTTCAAAAATAGGATTGAAAATAGTGTATGTTTGAAAAACTCTACCATAACGAAGAATCCCGCAACTAGTTAAATGAAAAATCTTGTAAACTAGTATGAAATCCTTCAAGTAAGGAATAAAACAAAAATATTTTTCATGAAACATGAAATTCACATGATATCCAATACTCAAAATCGATGAAGCATGAATATGACTCATGAAAGCTAACATGAGTAAACAAGAGGGGTGAGTATTCTAATAAGATGTGAAGAACATAAGCAAGAAAATAGGCAATCAAGCTCGATATTCCTTAAATATGAAAATCATCAAAACTGTTTATTCTTCAAGGCATATGTATGTTTTGACAAAACGAGAAGTATACATACATATCACTAAATACAATTGAGTCCATAATAATGATTTGCATGAAAAGCAAATGACTCAAGGGGTATGCATGTATATCTTATGGTTTGGCAAAATAAACATATACATGAAGTGAAAACACATGATCATAGAACATGTCCAAAATGGGGAATACAAGTTGAAATGCATGAATCATCAAAACTAGACTATACTAGCACATCTAATGGATACAAATAAGCGTTCAAGCATAAACATATAAAAATTTATTTGTGGCCCACTATATGTATAAGTATATATCCTAGTTTTAATAAAAACTAACATTTAAACATATATTCAAAATTTGAAGCATAAAACGAGATATAAATCAACATGATAAGCATGAAAAATGATCAATATGTAAATCCACATGCTATTAGAATTATGATATGCATAATAGCTAAACAATGGTGAGAATCACAACACATGGGTCCTTATAAACAAGGGTGATCTCAAAAGCTATACACATATGTCAATAATCTAATAATCATGGTATTTAACATAATAATCTATAAACATCAAAACATGAAGCATCAAAACAAAACAAAAATCATAAACATCCATATGATCATTATATATATGCATGTGCAATAGATCTAGGACATACATATTAGTTAAAAACAAAGTGAGAACACATAGATATAGATCCATATTAAACATGGGTGTCTTAAATAACTAAACATGTATATCACTAATCTAATGAACATGGCATAAGCATAATGAACAATAAAACATGATATGCTATAAATCAATGATGTGAAAGCATGTAAATAAAAACGGGAGTTAGAGATCGATACCAAAACCGATGAAGGCACCTCTCTAGTTCTCCAAACCAAGGTGGTCTTCCCACCAAACCTTCCCTTGAAAGTGATGCATCCAAATGGTCATCATGAAGCTCGGAACGCATCCACTCCAAGGTACCGCTACTCTCACGTCATGTGAGAGCCCACACCTACATCAAATACAATAGGAGTGGTCTTTGGTACCCATTTCCTTTTGGGTCCATAGGGGTTAGAACCTTTCCTAACCCAAACAAAATTAGTTGCTAAATTAACATCATGTATACGATCATAACAAAATTTAGCAAGGTGGCCCTTTCGTCCACAATGTGTACAAGTGTACACATGAGCATACATGGTGTGATGGGTGTGTATGTGAGGAGCATGTGTATGCCGTGTATGGTGTGCATGCATAATAGGAACTTGTTTCTTTCGAAACAAAGATTCCAAACGTGTATGGTTCTTAGCACATTGGCTCAAAGTGGACCCCAAACAATCAACACTTTTCTTCAAAATATTTATATCATTTTCAATACTAGAAGATAAAGTGGAGCATACAATAGATGTGATTTGTGAAGCTACACTAGCATGGCAAACATGTGAGTTTATATCAATTTTTAATATTCATTTTTCTTTAAAACTAAATCTAATTCTTTTGTGATGAAATCAATTTCATTTTTCAAAGAATGATTATCTTTTAAAATAAAATCTAATTTTGAAGATAAAACTTCATTGTTTTTCAAAACATCATCACAATCATTTTTACTTTTCAAAAATTCATTTTTCCTTTAGGGCAAGGTCTAGTTGAGATTTAAGTGAGTCACGTTCACAGCAATCTCTTCCTTCTCTTGCAAAATCAATTCAAAACTTGAACACAAATCCATATATTCTTCTTTTAATTCAAAATTTTTCTTTTTCGAAAGGTCATGTTTTTCCAAAAAAATTTCAAGCTTTTTCTACATTTAAGGTTTGTACTTCTAAACACCCATAGCAATAGGAACTAGAGCTATCATCTAGTTGAGATTCTGATTATACCTTAAGGGAGTCATTCCCTTGGACCATGAGGCAATGCTCCTCGGACTTGTCTCTTCTAGATCTCCTCATCTTATCGATAATCTTTGGTAGCTCGGGAGAAGTCAAAATGCTCCAACTACAAAAGCCGAACCATAGTGAGCAAACACATATAAAAGATTTTTATCAAGAGATGCTCTAAGTGTTTTAAGGGCTAGTGCATTGGTCTTTCTATGCTTGCTATCATTGGGGTAGGATTCTTCAGTGGTGGCATGATAAACTTTATGTCCTAGGGTTTTCAAATGACAACTCATCTTGGCCTTCCAAATATCAAGTCTAGAAATATCAAACATAGGAGGGCTATCCATGAGTGCAAACTATATGTGTGCAAATGTAAATGAAGATTAGCAAACCAAGATCTCACTCCTAGGTTGTTAAACCAAGTATCAGGAGCGTAGACTCTGATACCAATTGAAATCACCTAGAGGGGGGTGAATAGGTGATAATGCTAATCTAATGAACTAAATGCGGAATTTAAAAACTAATTGCAATTACACTTAATGCAACCAATAAACGATGCACACACAACCAAGTCAAGCATATAAATATGAATGATCAATATGAAATAATGCAAGGCACAATACGAAGAGAGCGAGCGAGAGTAAGAGTCAATGGATCAAGCGCAAACAATAAGATTTGTTTCGAGGTTCGAGCACCCAGCTCTACATCCCCACCTTCACCCAGAAGGATTTCGAATCCACTAGCTTGCCCACAAAGAACTCCCACACAGGGAACCTCCACCGATGATTTGAAGCAATACAATAACTAGGAGTACCCTACTCCTCTCTTTACAACCACAACCTCTCACTAGAGGCAAAGTACCAAGCCAACCAAACAATCACCTCACAACTTGAGGGATAAGCACAAAGCTACACAAGGATCACCTCACAACTTGAGGGATGCAACCCACTTGCACAACCTCCTCAACTCTATGAGGGAAAAGCACAAAGCCAAGCAATGATTAGGGTTTACAACTCGGTGATCAAAAGACCACAAACCGATTTCTTTTCTCACAAACACAAAGACCCTATAGATAGGATAGAATGAAGCTCAAGTGTGGAAAACAAAGTGTTTTAAACAAAAAAAATCACTTGGCAAATCTCCAAAAAGATATAAGATAATTAGACCAAAACAAATTCCCAAAAGACTATTTTTCTTTGAAATAATGAAACACTTTTAAAACAATAAAGATTGATCTTTTAGCACTAAGAAACTCTTTTCAAAAATTTGTATAAACATTAGAGAAAGCTCAGAAATATTGGCTCAAAAAATTCTTTTGAAAACTGGTCACAAATGGGGTTTTTATAGCCTCTTTAAAAATATAGCCATTTCAGCCAAAAATGGTCAGATTTGACCATCCGGTCGACCGGCCAACGGTCAATTTTTGACCGTTAGTAGCTACCGATCGACCGTCCAGTCGACCGGGTCCTAAACCAAAGAGCAACGGCTCTCTGGCCGGTCGACCGGGCCCTGAACCAGATAGGTATATGTGTGTTGATATGATCAAAATAGTATTAAGCGTCAAGAACTATATCAAGTGTACATGTATAGTATGAAATGGAGATATGAAATGAAAGTGGTAAGGCCTAAATAAATCTATTGCTATTATTTCGATATTTATACTTATTACTCATTATTTCTCGTTCTACCCATATGTCTAGGTATGTGTAATAGCGTTCCAGCACACATACATCCACATATGAGTAAATCGAGGCTGTTATTAGAAACCAACGGGGGTATCAACGAACAATATTTACAGTGGGTCCTGTACATGCCCGGGACCACGATCCAGGACGTTCCATTGTTGGTGTATAGAACCGGCCGCAAGCCTACAGGAGGGTCTTATAGAATGCCCTTATTAAGATGGTACCAAGAAGGAGCGAGCCAGCACTCCCCTCGGTCGCCTGGAGGCCCACAGGTCAGACCAGAAATTTTAGTTGCACAACATACCTGTGCCACTGTAAACACGAATATATATTGATAGCCGTAAGTTTCCCCCGACCCGATTCAAGTGGTTCCTTTCTATGATTTATTATGTAATCATCAGTTCACGGGAAAGCAAGTGCATGACACGATCAGGAGTTCAAGAGTACATGAGTACTATGAATTTAAGTCACTGTATATGATACAGGATAACAAGTACAGAATTCCCGTAAATGTGACAATCTTAAGCCAGGTATCAATATGTCATAACAGGGTAAGTATCAAGTAGTAGTATATCAAGTGCTCTGAGATATATGACTGGGAGGTAATATTAGGCAGGTGATAAGTGACAACATAATATATGTAAGTATACTAGGAAAATAATACAATATTAGTCAACATGACGAAATGGGAAAATCCAAAAAGAGAACGAGAACACTCGCCTAAAACTTTGAGAAACACCGAGAAATCCCAAGTTCCGGAATCTAAGTAACCAACGCGTTCAATAATCAATATTATATATAAAAAAGAGGAGAAGAAGGATGAATCAGAAAAAGTGAGAATGAAGACGCAGGGGTCGCAGACGTGGGAGGTTGCGCCGCATTGATGTCACAAACGCGGGGTTGAGACCCGCGTTTTATAACACAGGAAGAACGCAGTGTTGACCCAGAGGCCTTCCACTCTAGTTTTGATGATGATTAACTCATGTAGTTATGTGTACTAATAATCTTGTGATTTTAGTTTCAGATCATTAATCAAGTTATTAGTTGGTGATTAGCTTTAACAAGATGATTTAGAAGCTTTTACATGTTGATTCAAGAGCCCGAGCGTCAAAGATCATATATAGCACTTGCTCGGTGGATCAAGGAGTTTTGGATCGAGTCGGCTTGGAGACGGCGCTCAACAAGAAGACATCAGTATCATAGTTTAGTTTTGTGTTTAGATCCAAATTGTAAAGATTAGAATAGTATGATATGCTCAAGTTCACAACACACACGTTTCATGTTTGGAATATTGGTTTTCGGTTTTTCCGTTTTTGGTTTAACCGATCTTGGTTTTCATGAATAGATAGATCAAAACAAGTTTACATAGTTTAATGTATATATGATTTGTTCTAAATACATGCATGCTTCAACTTCTTAGACAAACTTAGTTTGATAGTCTATTTCATGTGTTTTATGTTTTGGTAATTCTAACAAAACATATTTTTGGAATTAAAGTCAAAAACATGGATATATATATGTTTCATGTATATAGGATTATATTCATATACATCATGCCTAAATGTTGTTTAATATCATATTTTTGTATTTGGATGAGTTTTGGACAAAATGTATTTTCTATTCAAAAATCCAAGTTTTAGAAAATAACAGTTTTGGATTTTGGTAAAAATGATAAGACACAAAAATGTTTCAAAATGTTTGTTATTTGTGATGAAATTTTTATCACAAGTTTATATTTCAAAATAAAATGATAAAACTATTTTTGTGTATTTTAGAAGATTTATGAGAATTTTTAGGATTAAAAATTACATGTTTTTCTGACCAGAACAGCTGCTGCCAGGCTAGGTCGGTCGACCGGACGGTCGACCGTAGAGGTCGACCGACGTGCACGGATACGTGCACGCTGGCAGCCCCGTTAGCCGGTCGACCGCACGGTCGACCGACAGAGAGCAGGTTGCTCTCTGTTTGTTTCAGTTGATCGGACGGTTGACCGTCCAGAGAGCCGTTGCTCTCTGGTTCTGGGGACGGTCGACCGCCCGGTCGACCGGTTGCTGCTAACGGTCAAAATGTGACCGTTGGACGGTCGACCGACCGGTCGACCGGTAGGTCATTTTTGGCAGTTTCTGCTGCCAACGGCTATATTTTTCTGGGGCTATAAATACCCCATTAATGGCCTGTTTTCTCTAAGAATTTTTTGTGCGAATTTTTCCTGACTCTCTAGTGTTTTCACAGCAATCAAAAGAAGTTTTTGGGCTTTAAATTGAACAATCTATTTAGTGTTTTTGCTAGGGTTTGGAAAATCAAGAAAGGGTTTTTGGGAAAAGATTTTGATTCAATTTCTTCATCTTGGTTTCTAACTTTTTCCCAAAGATTTTCTTTGAGTTTTTGATTTCCATTCCTTTGGTTTTCTTCACACTTGAGCTACATCTACTATCTCATTCTATAGGATCTTTGTGTGGGAAAGAAATTGTTTGTGGTTGTTGTTTAGACCACCAAGTTGAAAACCCTATCTTTGCTTTGTGCCTTTCCCTCATTGTGTTGAGGAGGTTGTGCATTTGGGTTGTATCCCTCAAGTGGTGAGGTGATCCTAGTGTTGCTTTGTGCTAATCCCTCAAGTTGTGAGGTGATTGTTTGTTGGCTTGGAGTTGTGCCTCAAGGAGGAGGTTGTGTTTGTAAGGAGAGGAGTTGGGTACTCCTTGTAATTGTTATTGCCCCAAATCCTCGGTGGAGGTTCCCTTTGTGAGAGTCCTTTGTGGACAAGCTAGTGGACTTAAAATCCTTCTGGGTGAAGGCAGGGATGTAGAGCTGGGTGCTCGAACCTCGAAACATATCTTGTTGTTTGCGCTTGATCCCTTGGCTCTTACTCTCTCTACATTGTGCCTTGCATAAATTCATATTGGGCATTCATAATTATTTGCTTGGCTTGTTTGAGTGTGCATCTCTTGTTAATTGCAATTAGTTTTTAAATTCTGCATTAAGTTCATTAGATTAGCATAATTACCTATTCACCCCCCTCTAGGTGATTTACAATTGGTATCAGAGCCTACGCTCCTGATATTTAGGTTTAACCACCTAGGAGTGAGATCTTGATTTGCTAATCTTCATTTGCTTTGCTAATCTTCATTTGCATTTTTCATTTGCACACATTTAGTTTGCACTCATGCATAGCTCTCCTATGTTTGACTTTTTTAGACTTGATGTTTGGAAGGCCAATATGAGTAGTCATTTGAAAAACCTAGGACATCTAGTTTATCAAGCTACTACTAATGAATCCTACCCAAATCATAGCAAGCATAAGAAGGCCAATGCATTAGCACTTAAGACACTTAGAGCATCTCTTAATGAAGATCTTTTACCGGTGTTTGATCATTATGATTCGGCTTTTGCAGTTTGGAGCATATAAACTTCTCCCAAGCTACCAAGGATTATCAACAAGTTGAGGAGATCTAGGTGAGACAAGTCCGACGAGCATTGCCTCATGGTCCAAGAGAAAGACTCCCTTGAGGTACAATCGGGTTTTCAACTAGATGATAGCTCTAGTTCTTATTGCCATGGTTGTTATGAAGTTCAAACATTGAATATGAAACTTGATCAAAAGCTTGAATTTTTTTTGGAAAAACATGATTTGTTGAAAAAGAATAATCTTGAACTAAAAGAAGAAATGAAGGATTTATGTTCTAGTTTTGAATCGGTTTTGTAAGAGAAGGAAGAGATTACTAGTGAACGTGACTCACTAAGATCTCAACTAGACCTTACCCTAAAAGAGATTGATGTTTTGAAAAGCAAAAATAATTGTAATGATGTTGTGAAAAACAATGAGGTTTTATCTTCAAAATTGGATTTTGTTTTAAAAGATAACCTTGTTTTGAAAAATGAAATTGATTTCATTACAAAAGAATTGGATTTGGTTTTGAAGAAAAATGAATCTTTAAAAATTGATATAGATTCTCATGTTTGCCATGCTAGTGTAGATTCACCTAGCACATCCATTGCATGTTTCACTTTATCTTCTACTATTGAAAATGATATAAATGTTTTGAAGAAAAGTGTTGATTGTTTAGGCTCCACTTTGAGCCAATGTGTTTTGAATCACACACGCTTGGAATCCTTGGTTCGCAAGAACCAAGCTCCATCCTTGCATGCACACCCTCCTCGGCATACACATGCTTCCCATGGTCACCACCATCACATGTATGCCCATGTGTACATTTGTACACATTGTGGTCGAAAAGGTCACCTTGCTAGATTTTGCTATGATCGTTTACATATTGAAAATTTAGCAAATAATCTTGTTTGGGTTAGGAAAGATACTAACCCTTATGGACCCAAAAGAAAATGGGTACCAAAGACCACCCCTAAAATTTTTGATGTAGGTGTGGGCTCTCGCATCACGTGAGAGTAGCGGTGCCTTGAAGTGGATGCGTTCCGTGCTTAAAGAAAACAATTTGGATGCATCACTTTCAAGGGAAGTTTGGTGGAGGAGGACCACAATTGGTTTGGAGAACTAGAGAGGTGCCCTCATCAGTTTTGGTATCGATCTCTAACTCCCGTTTATATTTGCATGCTTTTCACGTTCATCATTTTATAGCATGTCATGTTTCATGGTTTATTATGATTATGCCATGTGATTTAGATTAGTGATATACATGTTTAGTTACTTGAGACACCCATGGACCTATCTTTGTGTTCTCACCTTGTTTTTAAATTATTATGTATGTCCTAAATCTAATGCATGTGCATGTACATAATGATCATATTTGTGTTCATGATTTTTGTTTTGTTTTTGATGTTTAGAGTTTATTATGTTAAATGCCATGATTCTTAGATCATTGACATGCATGTATAGATTTTGAGATCACCCATGTTTATATGGACCCATATGTTGTGTTCTCACCATTTGTTTAGCTATTATGTATATCATGATTCTAATAGCATGTGAATTTACATAATGATCATGTTTATGATTTTCATGTTGATTTATATCCCGTTTTATGCTTAATGATTTGATTACTTGTTTAGATGTTAGTTTTCATTAAGACTAGAATTTATACTTGTATATGTAGTGGGACACAAATAAATCTTTATATATGTTTGTGCTTGGATGCTTATTTGTACCCATTAAATGTGCTAGTATAGCCTAGTTTTGATGATTCATGCATTCTAACTTGTATTCCTCATCTTGAATATGTTTTTATGATCATGTGTTTTAACTTCATGTATATGTCTATCTTGTCCAAACTATTGATTATACATGTACATCCTTGAGCCACGTGCCTTCATGCATATACTTTTGTGGACTCATTATGTTTAGGATATGTATGTATACTTTAGTTTGTACATGACATACATATACCTTGAAGTTTAAATCGTTTTGATGATTTTCATGTTTTTAGGTAATCTCAATTGGTAATGAAAATCTAGTTTTTCATGTTTTCATGTTTTTAAGGAATTTCAATTGAGCTTAATTGAATATTTTCATGTTGATATGTGTCACATAACACTTGTTCACTCACTTTATTAGGTTTCTCATGACTTTATTTTAATGAGTATGATATGGGCTTTATGGATTTTGAGTGTTTAGTGAACATGTGATTTACATGTGTTTCATGAAAAATAATTTTGTTTTATTCCTTACTTGAAGGATTTCGTACTAGTTTACAAAATTTTTCTATAACTAGTTGCGATATTCTTCATATGGTAGAGATTTTCAAACATACTATATTTTCAAACCTATTTTTGAAAACCCCTACCTTCCAAGGGTGGTTGGATGGGAGATCATGCTCATGTATGCTTTATAGTGAAAATCATTTTAAACTTGAACATTATTGGGAGGCTAGTTATAGATGTATACACTTGATCATTATTGTTGTTTCAATTGGTATCATTGAAATTCTTTCAATTGGTATCAATATTGACATTTTTGTATACTCATATATTTTTTGTATATGTATGCTTGCACTTCAAAGAGTATCAATTTCAATTGGTATCTAATTTTCATACATATATATGTTTTTATTTGTGCTTATTATATTCATATATCTTAGAGCATAAATTTTGATCATGATAAAGCTTGTTGTATAATGACTATCTTGTTTCAATTGACTAGTTTTCAATTGGTATCCATATACAAGCTTTGCATGTTTTTATTTGGTAATTCATAAAGAGGGAGAAAAAATTATATTTCATCTTTCAATTGGTATTTGATTTCCACTCCCATACTTTATGATTGAAAATTTCAATTTGGTATCGTATGTTCAAAATGAAAAATATTTACAATTGGTATCAAATCCTTGTTTAAAAATTCAAAATTTGTTATGTTTAATTTCAATTGGTATCAAGATTGTTTTCTTATAATTGGTATCAATGTTTTTATGTTTCCTTTAAATTGGTATCAAGATACTACTTTGACATATTTTCAATTGATATCTTAATTGATAGTCACCCCTATTTGGTTTTGTTTTTGTTTTAGACAAAGGGGGAGAACATTATCTTTATTAACCCTTTTGTTGATTCATGATTTCAAACAAAAAGGGGGAGAAAAATTTATTGATTTGGATTTGCTTTTACCCCTTATTGATGAGTGTTTCTTTGTATCAAAAAGGGGGAGAAGATTTTGTTTTGTTTTGATTTTTACCCCTTTATTGATGATTGACAAAAAGGGGGAGAATTATTTGAGAAGTTTTATATATGCATGTTTATGTTTTGCATATATTAAGTTTAATTTAGTTTAATTTTAATTTGTATCTAGAGCATGTTTTGTTTTTAAACATTTCATTGCTATCTAGAGCCATTTATTGTTTATGCATGATTATACATTGTCATTCAATGCATATTTATGTTTATTTGTTTTATGCATGAGTTAAGGGGGAGCTTCCTTGAAGCTTAACTTTGATCCATGCATATATAACTCCATGAGTTTTATCATCATCAAAAAGGGGGAGATTGTTGGCCCAGAGGCCTTCCACTCTAGTTTTGATGATGATTAACTCATGTAGTTATGTGTACTAATAATCTTATGATTTTAGTTTCAGATCATTAATCAAGTTATTAGTTGGTGATTAGCTTCAACAAGATGATTTGGAAGCTTTCACATGTTGATTCAAGAGCCCGAGCGTCAAAGATCATATATAGCACTTGCTCGGTGGATCAAGAAGTTTTGGATCGAGTCGGCTTGGAGACGGCGCTCTACAAGAAGACATCGGTACCATAGTTTAGTTTTGTGTTTAGATCCAAATTGTAAAGATTAGAATAGTATGATATGCTCAAGTTCACAACACACACGTTTCATCTTTGGAATATTGGTTTTCGGTTTTTCCATTTTGGTTTAACCGATCTTGATTTTCATGAATAGATAGATCAAAACAAGTTTACATGGTTTAATGTATATATGATTTGTTCTATATACATGCATGCTTCAACTTCTTAGACAAACTTAGTTTGATAGTCTATTTCATGTGTTTTATGTTTTGGTAATTCTAACAAAACATATTTTTGGAATTAAAGTCAAAAACATGGATATATATATGTTTCATGTATATAGGATTATATCCATATACGTCATGGCTAAATGTTGTTTAATATCATGTTTTTGTATTTGGATGAGTTTTGGACAAAATATATTTTCTATTCAAAAATCCAAGTTTTAGAAAATTACCAGTTTTGGATTTTGGTAAAAATGATAAGACATAAAAATATTTCAAAATGTTTGTTATTTGTGATGAAATTTTTATCACAAGTTTATATTTCAAAATAAAATGATAAAACTATTTTTGTGTATTTTTAGAAGATTTATGAGAATTTTTAGGATTAAAAATTACATGTTTTTCTGACCAGAACAGCTGCTGCCAGGCTAGGTCGGTCGACCGGACCATGTAGCCGGTCGACCGTAGAGGTCGACCGACGTGCACGGATACGTGCACGCTGGCTGCCCGGTCGACCGCACGGTCGACCGACTGAGAGCAGGTTGCTCTCTGTTTGTTTCAGTCGACCGGACGGTTGACCGTCCAGAGAGCCGTTGCTCTCTGGTTCTGGGGACGGTCGACCGCCCGGTCGACCGGTTGCTGCTAACGGTCAAAATGTGATCGTTGGACGGTCGACCGCCCGGTCGACCGGTAGGTCATTTTTGGCAGTTTCTGCTGCCAACGACTATATTTTTCTGGGGGCTATAAATACCCCATTAATGGCCTGTTTTCTCTAAGAATTTTTTGTGCGAATTTTTCCTGACTCTCTAGTGTTTTCACAGCAATCAAAGAAGTTTTTGGGCTTTAAATTGAACAATCTATTTGGTGTTTTTGCTAGGGTTTGGAAAATTAAGAAAGGGTTTTTGGGAAAAGATTTTGATTCAATTTCTTCATCTCTTGGTTTCTAGCTTTTTCTCAAAGATTTTCTTTGAGTTTTTGATTTCCATTCCTTTGGTTTTCTCCACACTTGAGCTACATCTACTATCTCATTCTATAGGATCTTTGTGTGGGAAAGAAATTGTTTGTGGTTGTTGTTTAGACCACCAAGTTGAAAACCCTATCTTTGCTTGGCTTTGTGCCTTTCCCTCATTGTGTTGAGGAGCTTGTGCATTTGGGTTGTATCCCTCAAGTGGTGAGGTGATCCTAGTGTTGCTTTGTGCTAATCCCTCAAGTTGTGAGGTGATTGTTTATTGGCTTGGAGTTGTGCCTCAAGGAGGAGGTTGTGTTTGTAAGGAGAGGAGTTGGGTACTCCTTGTAATTGTTATTGCCCCAAATCCTCGGTGGAGGTTCCCTTTGTGAGAGTCCTTTGTGGACAAGCTAGTGGACTTAAAATCCTTCTGGGTGAAGGCGGGGATGTAGAGCTGGGTGCTCAAACCTCAAAACATATCTTGTTGTTTGTGCTTGATCCCTTGGCTCTTACTCTCTCTCTCTCTACATTGTGCCTTGCATAAATTCATATTGGTCATTCATAATTATTTGCTTGGCTTGTTTGAGTGTGGATCTCTTGTTAATTGCAATTAGTTTTTAAATTTCGCATTAAGTTCATTAGATTAGCATAATTACCTATTCACCCCCCTCTAGGTGATTTACAATTGGTATCAGAGCCTACGCTCCTGATATTTAGGTTTAACCACTTAGGAGTGAGATCTTGGTTTGCTAATCTTCATTTGCATTTTTCATTTGCACACATTTAGTTTGCACTCATGGATAGCCCTCCTTTGTTTGACGTTTTTAGACTTGATGTTTGGAAGGCCAATATGAGTAGTCATTTGAAAAACCTAGGACATCTAGTTTATCAAGCCACTACTAATGAATCCTGCTCAAATCATAGCAAGCATAAGAAGGCCAATGCATTAGCACTTAAGACACTTAGAGCATCTCTTAATGAAGATCTTTTACCGGTGTTTGATCATTATGATTCGGCTTTTGCAGTTTGGAGCATATTGACTTCTCCCGAGCAACCAAGGATTATCAACAAGTTGAGGAGATCTAGGAGAGACAAGTCCGACGAGCATTGCCTTATGGTCCAAGGGAAAAACTCCCTTGAGGTACAATCGGGTTCTCAACTAGATGATAGCTCTAGTTCTTATTGCCATGGTTGTTATAAAGTTCAAACATTGAATATGGAACTTGCTCAAAAGCTTGAAATTTTTTTGGAAAAATATGATTTGTTGAAAAAGAATAATCTTGAACTAAAAGAAGAAATGAAGGATTTATGTTCTAGTTTTGAATCGGTTTTGCAAGAAAAGGAAGAGATTACTAGTGAACGTGACTCACTAAGATCTCAACTAGACCTTACCCTAAAAGAGATTGATGTTTTGAAAAGCAAAAATGATTGTAATGATGTTGTGAAAAATAATGAGGTTTTATCTTCAAAATTGGATTTTGTTTTAAAAGATAACCTTGTTTTGAAAAATGAAATTTATTTCATTACAAAAGAATTGAATTTGGTTTTGAAGAAAAAAGAATCTTTAAAAATTGATATAGATTCTCATGTTTGCCATGCTAGTGTAGATTCACCTAGCACATCCATTGCATGTTCCACTTTATCTTCTACTATTGAAAATGATATAAATGTTTTGAAGAAAAGTGTTGATTGTTTAGGCTTCACTTTGAGCCAATGTGTTTTGAATCACACACGCTTGGAATCCTTGGTTCGCAAGAACCAAGCTCCATCCTTGCATGCACACCCTCCTCGGCATATACATGCTTCCCACGGTCACCACCATCACATGTATGCCAATGTGTACATTTGTACACATTGTGGTCGAAAAGGCCATCTTGCTAGATTTTGCTATAATCGTTTACATATTGAAAATTTAGCAAATAATCTTGTTTGGGTTAGGAAAGATACTAAACCCTATGGACTCAAAAGAAAATGGGTACCAAAATCACCCCTAAAATTTTTGATGTAGGTGTGGGCTCTCGCATCTCGTGAGAGTAGCGGTGCCTTGAAGTGGATGCGTTCCGTGCTTAAAGAAAACAATTTGGATGCATCACTTTCAAGGGAAGTTTGGTGGAGGAGGACCACCATTGGTTTGGAGAACTAGAGAGGTGCCCTCATCGGTTTTGGTATCGATCTCTAACTCCCGTTTACATTTGCATGCTTTTCACGTTCATCATTTTATAGCATGTCATGTTTCATTGTTTATTATGATTATGCCATGTGATTTAGATTAGTGATATACATGTTTAGTTACTTGAGACACCCATGGACCTATCTTTGTGTTCTCACCTTGTTTTTAAACTAATATGTATGTCCTAGATCTAATGCATGTGCATGTACATAATGATCATATGTGTGTTCATGATTTTTGTTTTGTTTTTGATGTTTAGAGTTTATTATGTTAAATGCCATGATTCTTAGATCATTGACATGCATGTATAGATTTTGAGATCACCCATGTTTATATGGACCCATATGTTGTGTTCTCACCATTTGTTTAGCTATTATGTATATCATGATTCTAATAGCATGTGGATTTACATAATGATCATGTTTATGATTTTAATGTTGATTTATATCCCGTTTTTTGCTTAATGATTTGATTACATGTTTAGATGTTAGTTTTCATTAAGACTAGAATTTATACTTGTATATGTAGTGGGACATAAATAAATCTTTATATATGTTTGTGCTTGGATGCTTATTTGTACCCATTAAATGTGCTAGTATAGCCTAGTTTTGATGATTCATGCATTCTAACTTGTATTCCTCATCTTGAATATGTTTCTATGATAATGTGTTTTAACTTCATGTATATATCTATCTTGTTCAAACTATTGATTATACATGTACATCCTTGAGCCACGTGCCTTCATGCATATACTTTTGTGGACTCATTATGTTTAGGATATGTATGTATACTTTACTTGTACATGACATACATATACCTTGAAGTTTAAATCGTTTTGATGATTTTCATGTTTTTAGGTAATCTCAATTGGTAATGAAAATCTAGTTTTTCATATTTTCATGTTTTTAAGGAATTTCAATTGAGCTTAATTGAATATTTTCATGTTGATATGTGTCACATAATACTTGTTCACTCACTTTATTAGGTTTCTCATGACTTTATTTTCATGAGTATGATGTGGGCTTTATGGATTTTGAGTGTTTAGTGATCATGTGATTTATATGTGTTTCATGAAAAACAATTTTGTTTTATTCCTTATTTGAAGGATTTCGTACTAGTTTACAAAATTTTTCTATAACTAGTTGCGATATTCTTCATATGGTAGAGATTTTCAAACATACTATATTTTCAAACCTATTTTTGAAAACCCCTACCTTCCAAGGGTGGTTGGATGGGAGATCATGCTCATGTATGCCTTATAGTGAAAATCATTTTAAACTTGAACATGATTGGGAGGCTAGTTATATGATGTATACACTTGATCATTATTGTTGTTTCAATTGGTATCATTGAAATTCTTTCAATTGGTATCAATATTGACATTTTTGTATACTCATATATTTTTTGTATATGTATGCTTGCACTTCAAAGAGTATCAATTTCAATTGGTATCTAATTTCAATACATATATATGTTTTTTTTTGTGCTTTTTATATTCATATATCTTAGAGCATAAATTTTGATCATGATAAAACTTGTTTTATAATGACTATCTTGTTTCAATTGACTAGTTTTCAATTGGTATCCATATACAAGCTTTGCATGTTTTTATTTGGTAATTCATAAAGAGGGAGAAAAAAATTGTATTTCATCTTTCAATTGATATTTGATTTCCACTCCCATACTTTATGATTGAAAATTTCAATTTGGTATCATAAGTTCAAAATGAAAAATATTTACAATTAGTATCAAAATCCTTGTTTAGAAATTCAAAATTTGTTATGTTTAATTTCAATTGGTATCAAGATTGTTTTCTTATAATTGGTATTAATGTTTTTATGTTTCCTTTAAATTGGTATCAAGATGCTACTTTGACATATTTTCAATTGATATCTTAATTGATAGTCACCCCTATTTGGTTTTGTTTTTGTTTTAGACAAAGGGGGAGAACATTGTCTTTATTAACCCTTTTGTTGATTCATGATTTCGAACAAAAAGGGGGAGAAAAATTTATTGATTTGGATTTGCTTTTACCCCTTATTGATGAGTGTTTCTTTGTATCAAAAGGGGGAGAAGATTTTGTTTTGTTTTGGTTTTTACCCCTTTATTGATGATTGACAAAAAGGGGGAGAATTATTTGAGAAGTTTTATATATGCATGTTTATGTTTTGCATATATTAAGTTTAATTTAGTTTAATTTTAATTGGTATCTAGAGCATGTTTTGTTTTTAAACATTTCATTGGCATCTAGAGTCATTTATTGTTTATGCATGATTATACATTGTCATTCATTGCATATTTATGTTTATTTGTTTTATGCATGAGTTAAGGGAGAGCTTCCTTGAAGCTTAACTTTGATCCATGTATATATAACTCCATGAGTCTTTGTCATCATCAATAAGGGGGAGATTGTTGGCCCAGAGGCCTTCCACTCTAGTTTTGATGATGATTAACTCATGTAGTTATGTGTACTAATAATCTTGTGATTTTAGTTTCAGATCATTAATCAAGTTATTAGTAGGTGATTAGCTTCAACAAGATGATTTGGAAGCTTTCACATGTTGATTCAAGAGCCCGAGCGTCAAAGATCATATATAGCACTTGCTTGGTGGATCAAGGAGTTTTGGATCGAGTCGGCTTGGAGACGGCGCTCTACAAGAAGACATCGGTACCATAGTTTAGTTTTGTGTTTAGATCTAAATTGTAAAGATTAGAATAGTATGATATGCTCAAGTTCACAACACACACGTTTCATGTTTGGAATATTGGTTTTCGGTTTTTCCGTTTTTGGTTTAACCGATCTTGGTTTTCATGAATAGATAGATCAAAACAAGTTTACATGGTTTAATGTATATATGATTTATTCTATACACATGCATGCTTCAACTTCTTAGACAAACTTAGTTTGATAGTCTATTTTATGTGTTTATGTTTTGGTAATTCTAACAAAACATATTTTTGGAATTAAAGTCAAAAACATGGATATATATATGTTTCATGTATATAGTATATATCCATATACATCATGCCTAAATGTTGTTTAATATCATGTTTTTGTATTTGGATGAGTTTTGGACAAAATGTATTTTCTATTCAAAATCCAAGTTTTAGAAAATACCAGTTTTGGATTTTGGTAAAAATGATAAGACACAAAAATGTTTCAAAATGTTTGTTATTTGTGATGAAATTTTTATCACAAGTTTATATTTCAAAATAAAATGATAAAACTATTTTTGTGTATTTTAGAAGATTTATGAGAATTTTTAGGATTAAAAATTACATGTTTTTCTGACCAGAACAGCTGCTGCCAGGCTAGGTCGGTCGACCGGACGGACGACCGGACCATGTAGCCGGTCGACCGACGTGCACGGATACGTGCACGCTGGCTGCCCCTTTAGCCGTCGATCGCACGGTCGACCGACTGAGAGCAGGTTGCTCTCTGTTTGTTTCGGTCGACCGGACGGTCGACCGTCCAGAGAGCCGTTGCTCTCTGGTTCTGGGGACGATCGACCGCCCGGTCGACCGGTTGCTGCCCACGGTCAAAATGTGACCGGATGGTCGACCGACCGGTCGACCGGTAGGTCATTTTTTACAGTTTCTGCTGCCAACGCTATATTTTTCTGGGGCTATAAATACCCCATTAATGGCCTGTTTTCTCTAAGAATTTTTTGTGCGAATTTTTCCTGACTCTCTAGTGTTTTCACAGCAATCAAAGAAGTTTTTGGGCTTTAATTGAACAATCTATTTGGTGTTTTTTCTAGGGTTTGGAAAATCAAGAAAGGATTTTTGGGAAAAGATTTTGATTCAATTTCTTCATCTTGGTTTCTAGCTTTTTCCCAAAGATTTTCTTTGAGTTTTTGATTTCCATTCCTTTGGTTTTCTCCACACTTGAGCTACATCTACTATCTCATTCTATAGGATCTTTGTGTGGGAAAGAAATTGTTTGTGGTTGTTGTTTAGACCACCAAGTTGAAAACCCTATCTTTGCTTGGCTTTGTGCCTTTCCCTCATTGTGTTGAGGAGGTTGTGCATTTGGGTTGTATCCCTCAAGTGGTGAGGTGATCCTAGTGTTGCTTTGTGCTAATCCCTCAAGTTGTGAGGTGATTGTTTGTTGGCTTGGAGTTGTGCCTCAAGGAGGAGGTTGTGTTTGTAAGGAGAGGAGTTGGGTACTCCTTGTAATTGTTATTGCCCCAATCCTCGGTGGAGGTTCTCTTTGTGAGAGTCCTTTGTGGACAAGCTAGTGGACTTAAAATCCTTCTGGGTGAAGGCGGGGATGTAGAGCTGGGTGCTCGAACCTCGAGACATATCTTGTTGTTTGCGCTTGATCCCTTGGCTCTTACTCTCTCCCTCTCTACATTGTGCCTTGCATAAATTCATATTGGTCATTCATAATTATTTGCTTGGCTTGTTTGAGTGTGCATCTCTTGTTAATTGCAATTAATTTTTAAATTTCGCATTAAGTTCATTAGATTAGCATAATCACCTATTCACCCCCTCTAGGTGATTTTCACGCAGACGCGAGCACGTGCTCCGCGTCACGTTAACACATGAACGCGAAGATCACGTTAAAGATGTGCTTGAACGCGGGGGTGAGCCTGCGTTAAGTAATAAAACATGAGAGTAAGAGAGAGACAGGGAGATGTGAGAGAGATGCAGGGAAAGAGTGAGAAGGGGACGCAGGAATCAGAGGAAAAGGGGGAGACGCAAGGATGAGGGGAAAATCAGAGAAGGGAAGAAAAGAGAAAGGAAGAAAGGAAAGAAGGAAAGAAGGAAAGAAAAGAAAGAAGGAATGAAAGAAAAGAGAAGGAAAGAAAACAAGGGAAAGGGGAGGTTGGTCGGATGGACCTTGCCGGCGGCGGCCGGAATTGGCCGGAGGTGGGTGGCCAAGGCTCCAAAAGAGAAGGTAGTTGATGGTGCAAGTGTAGTTCAAATGAAAAAAATGAAGGTTTGGAAATGGTATTTCGGAGGACGAACCTATAACTCGTTGGAAAGAGTATTCCAAGGAGAGGAAGATGACGTGGTTGGTGGCGGCCAAGATGGTGTAGGTGGTGGTGGAAATGGTGGTGAAGTTGGTGGAGAAGATGGGTTTCCTTGATGAAAAGAAGAAGATAAAGAAGATGGTGGTATGATGGTTGTTAGAATGTAGAAGAAGATGGAGGGAAGATGGAGAGAAGGATGGTGGAGAGGTTGGTGGTGATGGTGGTGAAGGTGGTGGCCGGCCAAGGGAAGGCACGGGCTATTTTTTAGGTGGCTGCCGTTTGCTATTAGAGGAGGAAGAAAAAAATGAAAGGGAGAGAAGAAGAAAAAGGGGAGTGTATATATAAGGGGGAAAATATTATTACAAGTTTGCCATTGAAACCAAAAGAGAATGAGTTTGCGTCTCCTTACAAATGAGGGTTGCGTCCTCATTAAAGAAATCTGTGTCTGGCAAAAGAGATCCAGATGCAGAGATGGGATTCGCGTCCAGGAGGAAAACGCGAGAATCGCGTTAATAGAAAAGACAAAAAGGCATGGTGACTAAATCAGAGTTGATTTCCTGGAGGGACATAACATTAAATGCGAAATGGAGAGATAGTTTCCGCATTAAATGTTGAACCCATATTTGGTGGGTCTCATGTCAGGTAAGGAGAGAGAAAAAGTAAAATATCCTGATAGAATTCCGGTATCTGGGAAAACACCGGAACTCAGGAAAAGCCCGAAAAATGAAGTATCTTGAAAAGTTTCCCAAAAATTCTCAAAAATAATAAATATTATTTTAAGATTTTTGGTGAAATCAGTTTTTAGAAATTCAATTCCTTTTTTAAAATAAAATTCTGGAATTCACTGTGGACGGTGTTTACACCAGGTATGCCGGATTTTTGATAAATTCTAAGAATTCTTCAAAAATTCATTTAGATATAAAATATGATTTTAAGAAATAATATGAAAGCTATTTCTAGAATTTCAACTCCGTTTATAAATTAAAAATCTGAAAGTCGGTCAGCGACACTAGTCGACACCAGTTTTGAAGATTTACAATTTAATTCTGAAAAATTCCAGAAAATCATGAAAAATCTAGAATATTAAAAAATAATATTTAAAATTAAAATCAGTCAAATCTGAATACCAAAAAGGTCAAATCATGCCGTACTACTATATGAGTAAGAATTTAAATAACAGAAAATAAGAAAATACGCTAAAAATCAGGACACATAACTGTGTACGAATTCTGAGGATGGGGTGTTACATAAACTCTTTTTGCTGTGCAGGTTTCGCCTCGGTCACCCTAGTGCAGCTCTACCGCGTGCATAACCATTGCCTCCTCCTTTCTTCTTGGACCCACCTCAACCTCTCACCATGCCTTGTGCTCCTCCACCGTGTGCAAAACCACCACAACTCATCTCTCTCTTCCGCCAGCGCCGCAACCCAACACGACAGAGCACCACCGTCTCATCACCTCCACGACCACGCATCCTTCACTCGAGGCCATTGCCGGAGCCACCACCCTGCTGCCTCTCCTCCTCTCTTGCTACAGCCCAGCCGTTGCCATCTCCACCGACCACCATGCATGGCCTGTCCCCACCTGCAGAGCCAGCACAGCCACCATACTTTCTTCCTCCTCCCCAATAGCCAACAGTTTACAAACCTATTTGCACCTACTCTCCCCTCGGCCACCACCTCCATCCCATCTTCATCTTCCTCACTCTCACCTCTCACAGCCACCGCGAACCCGCGCGCAATCACCATTGCGCCGCCTTCGGCCACTCGCGTCGCCACCAACTCTGTTCCACTCCCTATCCTTTTTGCCTCCACATGAGCCACCTCTCTTCATCTTCATCACTTGTTCTCTGTAGTCAAGCCGCCACCTTCTTCCGCTATCACCACGTATTCTTTCTCTCTTTCTCTCTTTTCCTTTCTTTTCTTATCGGATCCCCACAAAGACCGGACCCAATAACACACACATGAACCCGTTTATAAAGAAACTTGGGTTTAAGTCATTAGCCCAATAGCACAGCAACCCGACCCAGTTCCCTTTAGACCCAAATACCTAAGTTAGACCCATTAGTGGTTGATCCAGACATGTTAAGCACTAGTTTTATTTTCGGGCGATTCCTTGATCATTCGAATCCCGAATCGAGTTGTTCTCGAGGCATTGGAACCATGAAGGAAAAAGCTACGCATTCGCGACAACTCTGTAAGTGTCTTTTACTACCTTTAAATAAATTATGTTTAGTGAAGTGAGTGTTTTCATTGTTTAAAATAAGTCATGTTTTATTATTGATAATTTATTTTTGCAGTAAATAATTCATTATTGTCAATTACTGCATTGTTTGATTAATCTCTTACTAATTATAGAATTGTATCATGTGAGTGTTCTTTTTCTTTTAGGTAAATTACATTCTATTGTCAATAATCTATTTATTGGTAATTTATTTGTCTAATGTATTAAGTTGTATATTAAATTTCTATCATGTAGAGAGTTATAAATTGTCTTACTCTAAATTTTGATATACATGTTTAATGATGTCGTAACTAGTGAATACAAAATCTCAGAAAAGCCAGACTACTGATTTTAAAAATTATGACGATTTTATTTGGAATAATAGATTATCGATTAATGAATTATTATACTATAAGAGAGTTAGATATTTTGGTGATGATGGATCAGATATATACATTTGCTGTTTAAAGATAATGGAGTCAGTATTTCATCATAGAGATATTAGCGGTTATCTCAGTTCATATTTAGTTATTTACCATTTTGATTCAGATCTAGATGAGATGAATTTAGACTGTACCCTGAATTGATCTGAAAGTTGATTAGTTCGTGATCATAGTTAATATGTGGATTCTTATATAAGTTATTTATCAGACTTGATCTTTCTTTAATTGGTAATAGTTCAAATGGAATTCTGTTAGATATTGAGGATCAATTAAATAGGAGATTAATGCATTAAAAGATTGGATCTTTGGACTTGGATCTTTTGGTGGATTGTATTGAGAAAAGTTTGACTTGGGGTTGAGGAATGGGTGTAGATTGAATTAATTTGAAATAATGGATTGTATATATATTTTCAGTTGCCTTGGATTTGGACAGGTGATTGAGTTCGATTGAAGTAGAGGTTAACTGATGATCTTGATCGAATGTGATAATGGAGATTTGACTAGATGCAATTGAATATTGCATTTCAATATATTAGGATATGGATATACTAATGAACTTAGAGAATTAGAGTAAATTGATGAAAATAAGAGAACTATTTTATTAGTCAATTGAGCTTGCGATTTGACGATAAATTTAATACTTAATATTTATAGTGATTGTATTGAGGTTTAATTTGGTCATAACATTACCGAACCTTGATGATGTTGAGCATTGGATGCAGCGAGAAATACTAGAATTCACGTTGTTGAGGATGTTCCACACTTTAGTGATATTTTGATCTCGATTCTCTTTGATGTAATATAACTAATGGATTTTAGGATTGCCAATCTTGATTTATTGTAGTAGCCTTTTAAGAAGATTTTTCACTAATTATTGTAATTAGAATATTTTTGAATTGGATGCGACGTATCTGACATTGTCAATTCCTCCACATTTTCTTATAGTCACCTTTACCTATTTTATGTAAACATGTTAACGAATCAATACATGCCATGTTTTTAAATATATTCATGTTACTGAATTTAATAAGAGAATATTGTCATATTGTAACGCCATTGTACTGTCATACTGTTATATTATTTATACTGTCATCATAAGTGTTATTGTATAAACCCAGTAATCTAGCTGAAATGGATATTAGACAACTTGCACGCGGATTGAGAAAATTAATAGAAGAGACGATGTTTGTATTTTGGGTGGACTTAGGATACAGGTTGCATAGCCGAAGGACGGTTCCACCGCAGAGTTCCGTGGGATGACTGACATCCCTTATTATTCATATAATATCCCCATAGTTAATGTGTTGTATTAATATTTTAAATAATTATTTAATTTACTTATCATTTTATCATATTGATTAAGTTGATTTACAATCATAATTTTAAATATCAATACAAATATAATTTGTAATCATTATTAATAATTATTAATTTCACAATTAGTATTTTGAATTTGTTTTAATATCATAATTATTTATTAGTTATTAACATCCTTAATTATTTGTTGTCGTTATTATTATTTTATTTGATAAAAGTATTGAAGAAGCCCAAAACAGACCAACTCACATTCAATTTCCTCCTCATTTTTATAATTTTTACTCTTTTTTTAAGGCCTGCAGCCCAAGGCCTAACCGATCTCTTCCTTACCATTTAACCTAAGTTAATTGAGCCCATTTCCCTTCATTTTTTTCTTTAGATTGAGCCTAAGAAAGCCCATAGCCCAATCCCCAAAATCCCTATATAAATCTCTCTTACTTTTCTCTCCCTCTTCCTCATCCTCATCTCCATCATGTAGCCGTCTTCTTCTCTCTTTCTAACCCTAATCGCACCGACCTTCATCTCCCTCTTGTTCTTTCTCTTCTTCCTTCACCCTTGCCGAACCCCCCCCCCCCACCCGCATGGAGACCCATCCTTATAACTCTGAGCATGACCCAGCACTACACCATATCACCTGAGACCTCCTCTTTCACCATGAGTGTAATACCCCGTTCCTGGAATACGTACTTAGTTGCGTATTCAGTTTTTCGATCGTATTTTTTTCGATTTACTTCCTGTATTTGACCGATTTCAGTTTCAAATATTATTTTCCAATATTTTAGATTTTATATGATTTTCTGGAATTTTCCTGAATTAATTGAAAATCCTCAAAACCGGTGTCGACCAGTGTCGCTGACGATCCCGGATTTCAGTGTCGCTGAACGATTCCCGGATTTTTATCTTACAAACAGTTAGGAAATTCTAGAAAGTTCTTTAGGCATTATTTCTTAGAATCGTATTTCTTACCTAAATACTTTTTCTGGGAATTTTATGATTTTATGAAATTCCACCGGAGTCGGTAGCTAACTGATTCCGGGATTTTTAGTTTTAAAACTATAAATTATTTCTCCAAACGAATTTCACCATGAGTCTTAAAATATTATTATTGATTTTTGGTAAATTTTACGAGTCGTTCCAAGATACTTGATTTCGGGACGATTTCGGTATTTTCCGAAATGTTTTCCGCATCTTCGACTTAAACCCGGGAACTTGTCTTTTTATATTTTTATTTTCTAAGTCCAAGAAAATATCTTCATCTATAAATTCTTTTCCTTTTTCCTTTCTCTTGTTTTCCTTTCCTTCCTTCACAAGCCACAAGATTTCCAATTTCCAAAAATTCCAATCTTTTCCAATTTTCCAACAAACTCCACAAAACTCCACACACTTCCCCATTAATGCCCTTCTTTCTCTCTCTCTTCCATGGCCGGCCAAGTGGCCAAAAGAGGGACACCTCACCTCCCCTATTTTGCAAAAACCCCCTCTCATTTACCTTATTTACAACTCCTTTACAAAATCTAAAACCTATATAAACATTTTCTTTACATTTCTTTTCCTTTTCTTCATTTCACCAAAGATTTAGTCCTCACCAAATCCTCCTCCATCTCAAACTCCACCACCAACTCCAAAAGCTCACCTAAGTCTTCATCTCCTCTTCAACTACCACTACTTTGGAATTGAGATCGTAGTTTTCTTCGTCGTTTACATCGCCAAGGATCAAGTTGGGGATATTGTCGACAACAACCTTTTCGGAATTCGTAAAGCTTCAAGTAACCGTTCTTTGTGAGTATTTTTACTCACCAAGACTTGTTCAATTCCTAGTATACTGGTGGTTACAATTCATGTATGCTTATGCCTTCAAAATCATGTTTTTAGACCATCAAACACAACCATCAGAATTCTGTTTTGTATTCTGTTTTCCCACGATTAGTCGACTTGACCTAGGTATTAGTCGACTAACCCATCTGTTTTGAAACGTAACCTTTTCTGGAACACAGTTTTAGTCGACTTAGACTAGCTATTAGTCGACTAGAAATCTTTGTTAGTCGACTACACTTTTCACCCTAGTCGACTAACTTTTCCTGAATCAGAAACTCAACTCTCTGTATCACAGACTTAGTCGACTTAAGTATCTGTTGGTCGACTTATAATCATTGTTAGTCGACTAACCCTTCCACCTAGTCGACTAACTTTTCCTGAAACAGAATTCCAACTCTCTGGAACCCAGTTTTAATCGACTAATCCAGACTATTAGTCGACTAGAGACCACTATTAGTCGACTAACCATTCCACCTAGTCGACTAATTCAGGCTGTCTGTTATAGTTGCCTTCATTTCTGAATTTAGATGTTACCCTTGATACATGTGTGATATATTATTCTTGTTTATGCTTCATGACTGGTACCTCATGATCTATTACTTGATGGATGCTACTTCTTGCTACTTCATGACTTGTTGTTATATAGTCTTACTTCATAACTTATTAAATAAGGAATATCTCCATTTCATCATGCCATCACTTAACACCAAGTATGATACACTTGACTTTTGTATAAAATGGACCAACTTACATGTGGGTCGGGGGAAACATGCGGATATCGATATGTGTTCGTGTTTACAGTGGTATTAGGTATATTGTACAATCATATTTCCGGTCTAACCTGTGGGCCTCCAGGGGACCGAGGGGAGTGCTTGCTCCCTCCTTACTGGTACCATCATGATAAAGGGCATACATAAGTCCCTCCTGTTAACCTAGCGGCTGGTTTCCGTCATCAAGCAACGGAACAATCCTGGACCGTTATCCCGGCATGTACGGGATCCACTGTAAACATAGTTCGTTGATAATCCCGCTGGTTTCCAATAACAACCTTGCCTTACTAGGATATGGATCTATGTGCCCTGAGACGCTGGGTCACATAGCTAGATATCACAGTAAGACAAGTAATAATAATAAAGGACGTTAACTGTGGATCTATTGTATTCGGACTTTTACTCTTTATGCTTCCATTACTTGTTGATTTGTATGCATTATACTGTTCTAACTCTCATATCCTTGTTTTATAGCCATTTGGCTGTAGCCTGTTCATTATTGGGAGGTCCTGACTCCCTTGGATTTGTATGTTCAGGTTCCGAAGCTTGGATCGAAGTGGAGCCTTCCACAGAGGATCAAGCTTTTCTTAGTGAGCAGGCCGACTAGGTCCAGTCCTTTACGCCAGACTTCTCTTTTTGACTCACGAGATCTTCATCCTACTCGTGAGCATTTTGTGTTCATATTGTATCTTTTACTTTTGGACTTGGTTGTGATAAAAGATACATGTAATGTGTAATATTTTATCATATCTTGTGATAACTTGTACTTATACTTTTAAGTTGGCATATGTATGTATATCACGCTTTGTCGTGTACTCTGATCCTTGTTGTACTAGATGCTTAGCATATATACGTGGGAGCATTTTCTGACCTACGTATATACGTCGCAGTGACGTCCCCGTATCCGTGGGATCGGGGCGTTACAGGTTAGTATCAGAGCCTAGGCTCTCACACCTATAGTACAATCAAGCAGCAAATTAATGAAATTTGCTAATGCCAACTACAATGTACAAAGTTATCGAGTCCTTCTTGATTCCTTCCCTTGTGTCCTAAACTCCTTCCATTTTTCCAATTCCAGTTATCTTATCCCAATTCGGTATGGAGAGAAGGACGGGTCGTAATAATTCTGGACAAGCATCAAATGGACCCACGGGAGAGAATGTCGATATTCTGAGGGTCATTCAGACAATGATGGAGAATCAGCAACAACAGACGGAACTCCTTCGGCAAGAGTTAGCAGCTCCAAAGGAACAGAGGCCGGGAAATATTTCAGACTTCAGACGGCTGCAATCAGCTATATTCACGGGTGAAGAGAAACCCCTGGATGCTGAACAATGGCTGACCGACACCTCAGACTTGTTGAATGCAGCTCGAGTTCCAAAGGAGAATCAGGTGGAGGTTGCTAAGATTCTATTGAAGGATATAGCCAGAACATGGTGGCTAGCTGAGGAGGCAAGATTGGAGAAGCCTGTCACCTGGGACACATTCTCCAAGAGTTTCTATAGCAGATTCTTCCCTGCCACTGCTCAGAAGGACATGGAAGAGTAGTTTATCCGACTTCAGCAAGGGAATAGGTCCGTGGACGAGTATGTCGCGGAATTTCTCAGACTTAGCCGCTTTGCTCCATACATGGTAACTGATGAGGAGAAGCGGGCAAGTAGATTTCAGCAGGGCTTGCAGATGGACATCCAGGTCTTCTTAATGCCCCAGCAGCTGAAGACTTATTCAGAAGTTCTCACCATAGCTCGAGAAGTGGAGCGTGGGCTAGAGAAGAAGCAAGTGAACCAGATGAGGAACCAGGCCATGAAGAGGCCATTTCCACCAATGGGAAGAGGAGGCCCACACAGAGCAGCAAAGGTTCAGACAATGAGGCAACCATTCCGACCAGCTCCTTACCAGACGGCCCAACCATTATCCTTCTGTAGCTATTGTCAGAAACCAGGTCACATTCGACAGAATTGCCGTAGGGCAAATGGATTATGCTTGGTATGTGGTTCCCGAGACCATTCCATAGAAGCCTGTCCACACAGAAGAATGGGGATAGCCGGCCAAGCTTTGCCAGCACTACCGGGACCAAATGGACAGAGATCACTTCCAGGGCCACTTGGACAGAGGAACCAAGGACCGATGATCAGGAGAGCTCCTCCCCCTCCTCCACAACAAGCTATTCGCCCAGTTCAGAGAGGAGCTAGGACTGCAGCAGGGCGTGGAAGGGGTCAAGCTTATAATCTGACGGAAGAAGAGGCTGGGACTTCTGAGGAAGTGATAACAGGTAACATCAGAGTACATTCAAAACCTGTTTTAGCTCTCTTCGATTCCGGTGCTTCCCATTGTTATATCTCAGATCATTTTGTGGCATTGCATTCTATACCTGTTAGATCTTTAGACCACAAATGGGAGATTAGTACAGGGAATGGAGTAGTCATATCTACTAGAGTTTGCACTGATTGTCCAGTAGAACTTTGTAACAAGACCTTGGCTATAGATATGCTCGTACTAGACACCAAAGGGTACGACGTAATCTTAGGCATGACCTGGCTCAGTCAATATTATGCAGTTATTGACTGTAGGGAGAAGAAGATTAATTTCAGAATCTTTCTTCAGCCTGAATTCCAATTCAGTGGAGAAGTGAAGTCTACCAAGAGAAAGACTCGGATGACTACTTCGGAGATTCAGAAGAAGGGAATACCGGTGTGGGATGAATTCCCAGAGGTGTTTGCTGAGATCTCAGGACTGCCACCTGAAAGGATGACTGAGTTTTCTATTGATACTGTGCCTGGAGCAGCTCCTATATCCAAGGCTCCGTACAGGATGGCACCGACGGAGTTAGAGATTCTAAAGAAGCAGCTGCAGGAATACTTTGACAAGGGATTGATTCGGCCAAGTACTTCACCATGGGGAGCTCCAGTATTATTGGCAAACAAGAAGGATGGTGGTAAAAGGCTTTGTATTGATTATAGAGAATTGAACAAAGTTACCATCAAGAACAAGTATCCCTTACCAAGGATTGATGATCTGTTTGATCAGCTTCATGGAGCCCGTGTATTCTCTAAATTAGATTTACAGTCGGGTTACCATCAGCTGAGGGTGAAGAAAGAGGATATTCCGAAGACGACATTCAGGACCCGTTATGGCCACTATGAGTTTCTAGTTATGCCTTTCGGAGTCACCAATGCCCCTGCAGTTTTCATGGATTTGATGAACAGAGTGTTCTCGCCCTATTTGGATCAGTTTGTAGTTGTTTTTATAGATGACATCCTGATCTATTCAAAGAGCAACAGGGAGCATGCAGAACACTTGAGGATAGTATTGCAGACTCTCCAGCAGGAGCAGCTTCATGCTAAGAGGAGCAAGTGCGACTTTTGGTTGGACAGTATAGCCTTCCTTGGACACATGGTTTCAGCAGAAGGAATTTCAGTTGATCCCAGCAAAGTCCAGGCAGTGAAGGATTGGCCTATTCCCAAGACGGTGACTGAGATTAAGAGTTTTATTGGACTAGCCGGATATTACAGACGCTTTGTCCAAGATTTCTCTAAGATTGCAGCCCCGTTGACCAAGCTCACCCGGAAAGGGGAAGGTACATATGGATAGAAGAATGTACTGCAGCCTTTGAGCAATTGAAACAGAGACTCATTTCAGCTCCAATCTTGAGGACTCCCTCAGGGAGAGGAGGGATGGTCATATTCAGTGATGCATCAGGAGAAGGCCTGGGGTGTGTACTAATGCAACATGGTCATGTTATAGCTTATGCATCCAGACAACTGAAGACTCATGAGCGGAATTACCCAACTCATGACTTGGAGCTAGCAGCTGTTATATTTGCCTTAAAGATCTGGAGGCATTATCTTCTGGGAGACAAAGTGTTGATATACACGGATCACAAGAGCCTCAAATATATTTTCACACAGAAGGAATTGAACATGAGGCAGAGGCGGTGGCTGGAGCTAATGGCGGACTATGATATAGACTTGCAATATCATCCGGGCAAGGTCAATACAGTTCCAGATGCACTGAGCAGGAAGCCAGAGAATAGAGTGCTAGTCCAACTTACTCAGCAGAAGGAGTTGATTCAAGACATCATCAAGTTGGACTTAATGGTAGTTCGAGGAGTTGATAAGGCAGGACAGTACATGACTTTGCAGATTCAGTCAGCCTTGATAGATGAGATCAAGGAAGCTCAAAAGGAAGACCCCAGATTACAGCAATTCCGAGCTCAAGTAGAGGCTGGGTTGAGGACTGATATCAGTATTCATCCGGATGATGCCTTGTATTTTGGTAGCAGACTTTGTGTTCCCCAAGGAGAAGTTCGACAGAAGATTCTAGCAGAAGCACACAGTTCAGCCTATTCCATACACCCAGGGGGAAACAAGATGTATCAAGACATAAAGAAGCAGTTTTGGTGGAATGCTATGAAAAGGGAGATAGCCCAGTATGTAGCCAAGTGCTTAGTTTGTCAGCAGATAAAGATAGAACATCAGAGGACAGCTGGACTTCTACAACCCTTACCAATACCCGAATGGAAGTGGGAGCACATCACCATGGATTTTGTTACGGCATTACCTCGTAGTCCTAAGGGTAATAATGCTGTATGGGTAATCATTGATCGCCTCACCAAATCAGCTCACTTCATACCATTCAGGGTAGGTCAGACAACAGAGGTTTTGGCAGACAAGTACATAAGGGAGATAGTTCGTCTACATGGAGTTCCAGTTAGTATTGTATCAGACAGAGACACAAGATTCAGATCACATTTCTGGGAAAGTCTCCAAGAAAGTCTAGGAACTCGTCTGAAATTCAGTACTTCCTATCACCCTCAGACAGACGGACAATCTGAAAGGACTATCCAGATTCTTGAAGACATGTTGCGGGCTTGCATGATTGAATTCCAGGGATCATAGGAAGATCATCTTCACTTGGCTGAATTTTCTTATAATAACAGCTATCAGGCAAGTATCAAGATGGCACCATTTGAAGCATTGTATGGAAGGAAGTGTAGGTCACCGATTTGTTGGGACGAAGTCGGTGAGAGGAGACTTTTGGGGCCAGAGATCCTGATTCAGACAACAGATAAAGTCAGAATCATCAGAGATCACCTCAGGGCAGCTCAGAGTCGGCAGAAGAGTTGGGCTGACACACAGAGAAGGCCATTGGAATTCCAGACTGGAGATCATGTGTTTTTGAAGATATCACCTACAAAAGGAGTAATCCGGTTCGGTACTCGTGGAAAGCTTAGTCCGAGATATATCGGCCCATTCGAGATTTTGGACCGTGTGGGAGATGTGTCCTATCGTTTGGCATTACCGCCATCGTTGGACGGAGTTCACAATGTATTCCACGTATCACAGTTGAGGAAGTATGTCAAGGATGATAGTCATATCCTGGATCACTCCGAACTGGAACTACAACCGGATTTGTCATATCAAGAGCAACCGATGGCCATTTTGAACAGAAGTGTTAAGACATTGAAGAATAAGGCAATACCATTAGTGTTGGTGTCTTGGAACAGGCATGCGCCAGGAGAGGCCACGTGGGAACGAGAGGATGTTATCCGTGAGCATTATCCGCAACTCTTCACAACTTAATTGGTAAGATTCCTTCTTTCTATCCTTCTCTACTGTTATCCTTCTTCTCATCCTTCCTTGCTGTTACCTTTCACTTTCTGAAATTTCGAGGACGAAATTTTTGTAAGGTGGATGGATTGTAATACCCCGTTCCTGGAATACGTACTTAGTTGCGTATTCAGTTTTTCGATCGTATTTTTTTCGATTTACTTCCTGTATTTGACCGATTTCAGTTTCAAATATTATTTTCCAATATTTTAGATTTTATATGATTTTCTGAAATTTTCCTGAATTAATTGAAAATCCTCAAAACCGGTGTCGACCAGTGTCGCTGAACGATTCCCGGATTTTTATCTTACAAACAGTTAGGAAATTCTAGAAAGTCCTTTAGGCATTATTTCTTAGAATCGTATTTCTTACCTAAATACTTTTTCTGGGAATTTTATGATTTTATGAAAATTCCACCGGAGTCGGTAGCTAACTGATTCCGGGATTTTTAGTTTTAAAACTATAAATTATTTCTCCAAACGAATTTCACCATGAGTCTTAAAATATTATTATTGATTTTTGGTAAATTTTATGAGTCGTTCCAAGATACTTGATTTCGGGACGATTTCGGTATTTTCCGAAATGTTTTCCGCATCTTCGACTTAAACCCGGGAACTTGTCTTTTTATATTTTTATTTTCTAAGTCCAAGAAAATATCTTCATCTATAAATTCTTTTCCTTTTTCCTTTCTCTTGTTTTCCTTTCCTTCCTTCACAAGCCACAAGATTTCCAATTTCCAAAAATTCCAATCTTTTCCAATTTTCCAACAAACTCCACAAAACTCCACACACTTCCCCATTAATGCCCTTCTTTCTCTCTCTCTCTTCCATGGCCGGCCAAGTGGCCAAAAGAGGGACACCTCACCTCCCCTATTTTGCAAAAACCCCCTCTCATTTACCTTATTTACAACTCCTTTACAAAATCTAAAACCTATATAAACATTTCCTTTACATTTCTTTTCCTTTTTCTTCATTTCACCAAAGATTTAGCCCTCACCAAATCCTCCTCCATCTCAAACTCCACCACCAACTCCAAAAGCTCACCTAAGTCTTCATCTCCTCTTCAACTACCACTACTTTGGAATTGAGATCGTAGTTTTCTTCGTCGTTTACATCGCCAAGGATCAAGTTGGGGATATTGTCGACAACAACCTTTTCGGAATTCGTAAAGCTTCAAGTAACCGTTCTTTGTGAGTATTTTTACTCACCAAGACTTGTTCAATTCCTAGTATACTGGTGGTTACAATTCATGTATGCTTATGCCTTCAAAATCATGTTTTTGGACCATCAAACACAACCATCAGAAATTCTGTTTTGTATTCTGTTTTCCCACGATTAGTCGACTTGACCTAGGTATTAGTCGACTAACCCATCTGTTTTGAAACGTAACCTTTTCTGGAACACAGTTTTAGTCGACTTAGACTAGCTATTAGTCGACTAGAAATCTTTGTTAGTCGACTACACTTTTCACCCTAGTCGACTAACTTTTCCTGAATCAGAAACTCAACTCTCTGTATCACAGACTTAGTCGACTTAAGTATCTGTTGGTCGACTTATAATTATTGTTAGTCGACTAACCCTTCCACCTAGTCGACTAACTTTTCCTGAAACAGAATTCCAACTCTCTGGAACCCAGTTTTAGTCGACTAATCCAGACTGTTAGTCGACTAGAGACCACTATTAGTCGACTAACCATTCCACCTAGTCGACTAATTCAGGCTGTCTGTTATAGTTGCCTTCATTTCTGAATTTAGATGTTACCCTTGATACATGTGTGATATATTATTCTTGTTTATGCTTCATGACTGGTACCTCATGATCTATTACTTGATGGATGCTACTTCTTGCTACTTCATGACTTGTTGTTATATAGTCTTACTTCATAACTTGTTAAATAAGGAATATCTCCATTTCATCATGCCATCACTTAACACCAAGCATGATACACTTGACTTTTGTATAAAATGGACCAACTTACATGTGGGTCGGGGAAACATGCGGATATCGATATGTGTTCGTGTTTACAGTGGTATTAGGTATATTGTACAATCATATTTCCGGTCTAACCTGTGGGCCTCCAGGGGACCGAGGGGAGTGCTTGCTCCCTCCTTACTGGTACCATCATGATAAAGGGCATACATAAGTCCCTCCTGTTAGCCTAGCGGCTGGTTTCCGTCATCAAGCAACGGAACAATCCTGGACCGTTATCCCGGGCATGTACGGGATCCACTGTAAACATAGTTCGTTGATAATCCCGCTGGTTTCCAATAACAACCTTGCCTTACTAGGATATGGATCTATGTGCCCTGGGACGCTGGGTTACATAGCTAGATATCACAGTAAGACAAGTAATAATAATAAAGGACGTTAACTGTGGATCTATTGTATTCGGACTTTTACTCTTTATGCTTCCATTACTTGTTGATTTGTATGCATTATACTGTTCTAACTCTCATATCCTTGTTTTATAGCCATTTGGCTGTAGCCTGTTCATTGTTGGGAGGTCCTGACTCCCTTGGATTTGTATGTTCAGGTTCCGAAGCTTGGATCGAAGTGGAGCCTTCCACAGAGGATCAAGCTTTTCTTAGTGAGCAGGCCGACTAGTTCCAGTCCTTTACGCCAGACTTCTCTTTTTGACTCACGAGATCTTCATCCTACTCGTGAGCATTTTGTGTTCATATTGTATCTTTTACTTTTGGACTTGGTTGTGATAAAAGATACATGTAATGTGTAATATTTTATCATATCTTGTGATAACTTGTACTTGTACTTTTAAGTTGGCATATGTATGTATATCACGCTTTGTCGTGTACTCTGATCCTTGTTGTACTAGATGCTTAGCGTATATACGTGGGAGCATTTTCTGACCTACGTATATACGTCGCAGTGACGTCCCCGTATCCGTGGGATCGGGGCGTTACAATGAGCCTTGCCACTTCGCCGTCATCGCCGGCAGTACCCCACCACCACAAGCTCTCCACCTTGGCCTGCCACCCATGCAACCGTCGCCTTCCTTGTACCGACGCCTACCTTCCACCACTACAAACCCATCACCACGTCCTTCCCCGTTACTATCGTACCACACTCCTGCTCTCGGAGCCGCTGTGCGCCTCCTCCAAGCATAACCCACACCACCCATCATCTTCCCCACAACCACCTCCACCACCATCACCTTCAACATCATCTCTCTCCATGCCCACTTTCCTCAGGTCTCGCACAACCATCTTCTTCTCTGACACTACCTCCTCACGCAACCGCAACCAGCCAGCCAACAACCATCACCCCAACCTCCGCCATCTCAGCTGGAGCCCAAGCTCATCATCGATCTTGTAGCACCCCGTACCCAGGATACGTACCCAGATACGTGTCCTAAAATTTTTTCGATCGTATTGTTCAATTTTCTTCCTGTATGTGTGTTTGAGTTGTGATTACTTATATTATTGAGTATCGGATTAGGATTCTCAGACCTAGAGTAAGCGCTGACGCGGACCAGGAACCCGATACCAGCCAGTAGTTCGATTTGACTTTTTGGTAGTCCGATTTGACCGATTTTAGTTTCAGAGACTATTTTCTAATATTTTAAATTTTTCATAATTTTCTAGAATTTTCCAAAATTCTTCTGTAAAATCTTCAAAGCCGGTGTCGGTCGGCATTGCTGACTGATTCCCGGATTTTTAATTTTCAAACGAAATTGAATTTTTAAAAATGGCTTTCACATTACTTCTTAGAATTTCATTTCTATTTAAAAACATTTTTTGGGAATTTTTAAAATTTATCAAAATTTGACCGATTCTAGTGTCGGCCGGTATCGCTGGAAGATTCCAGGATTTTTAATTTGAAACTACATCAAATTTTTCGAATCCGATTTCGCCGTGTATCTTAGAATAATATTTGCTATTTTTGAGAATTTTTCTGAACGATTCTGAAACAGTCAAAATTTCACCCCATTTAAATAATAATATTATTTACCGGCAATTTCTTTTCTTACTTTTTCCTTCTCTATTCCCCCACTTTGTACTACCAGAAATTATAATAAATAAATTAGTTAATAATTAAAATTTTAAACTATTTTATTTTATTTTTTTTTTTTTTTCTTTCTTTTCTTTCTTTTTCTTTTCTTCACTTTGATTTTCCCCCACAACTAAATGCAGCCGCCTAAAGACGCCCGCCGCCCGCCACCTACAGCAGTAGGGTTGCTGCCGCAGCCCTATCACCCCCTCTAAAACATCATTTCATCCCCTTCTCATCCTCTATTAAACCACCAAACTTCTATTTCCTTATTCATTTCAAACAAAAATCCAAAATTAAAACTTCATCTCCTTCAACAAAACAACCCAACTCACGCACCCACTCATGACCGCCGCCTCCACCTTCACCACCACCGCCGCCGGCACTCCTAGGCCGGCCAACCAACTCCCCAACACCTCCTCTTCACACCACCACCTCCTTCAACCTCCAACAACCCTCCTCCTTCTCTAATTTCAACAAAAACCCATCACTCTTCTTCCTTCTCTTCTCCAAAATTCACCCTCATCTCAACCAAATTCTCCACTTCTACCACCCCATCATCATCTCCTCCTCCTCCTCTAACCCCCCAACACCACCAATCATCACCATTACCACCACAACCACCACCACCACCATCTTCCACCACCACCGAAACAACCCAACAACAACAACCACAACAACAAAACAACCACCAATCCCCACCCCCTTGGGCAGCCCACGCGCGCAGCTCTCCTCCCCGGCGGTGGCGCCGCCGCCGCCGGCGGTGGCCGTCGGCCACCTCCCCTCCCTCTCTTTTTTCTTTTCTTCTTTCTTTCTTTCTTCTTCATATCTTTCATTCTTTTCTCTTTCTTTTCCCTAATAAACACCCACTTTTCCTACATCCCTAAAATACCCTTTACCATTCCCTAAAATTATCTCCCTATTTTTACACCCAATACCCTTCTCCTTTTAAATCCTAATTCTTTTATAAAAACACCATATTTTCTCTCCCTTTCTCTCTCTCTTCTTCCTAGAACTTTCTCTCTCTTCTCTCTCTCCTCTCTCATTCCCTCTCTAATATTTATATAAATATTTATAACTATATATTTTAATATACAACTATGGGCTAGTGGATTTCTCGTGCGGATCGCCGATTTCTCGGATTTTTAACCGGTATTTCACCCCGGTTTCAGGCAAGTGCTTATTATTAATTTAAAAATAATTACTCTTATATTTATAACATGATATTGATATGTGGATGTTTTAACATGCTATATTTGACACCGATATCTTCATGCTATATTTGACACATAATACCGGACACCGGTATTTGCCATGCTATATTTGACACCGATACTTCCCATGCTATATTTGACGCCGATAATTGTCATGCTATATTTGACACCGATATTTGCCATGCTATACTTGACCCGTGACATCTGACAACGGCACTCGGTATTTACACCAGTACTCAGTATTTACACCGACACATGACATGTTACACTTGATATATTATTTATAACTTCGGCACTCGATATTTACACCGGCACTCGATATATAGACCCAGTACTTGATTTGTTATACTTGACACCTGCACTTAACATACGGTATATGATATGCTTTCATGTGGTACAAATACCTGGACCTGACATCATGACTCTTGACCGGACACTACCACCCCTGATGCCTGTATTATATGACATATTCATGACTATCACTTTTACGGGGACTTGACATGACTATTATATTATTACCAGATATTTGGTACTCCTGTACTCCGTATACTTGAACCCCTGAAATAGGGAGGCTCCTGATATTACCCCTGATATTATACTCCTGTTGACCCCCGTAATAGGATAACCATGGATATTGTACATTTGTGAATACCCCGTGAACATTATTATTTGAGACTCTGTTATATTTAAACAACTTACACCTGGATGGGGGAAATTTATGGGTATCGATATAGCTTCTGTGTTTATGGTGGCCATACATATGTTGTACAAATATTCCTGTTGGATTTGACCTGGAGACCACCAGGCGTTTCCGAGGGGTGTACTGGCACCCCTACCCCCTTGCCTGCCTGCCGAGTGTGCTATAATCCCCTGGGTATATCCTGCGGGGAATGGTGACACTCTATTCCTGTTCAGGCGTATACTAAGACCTTCGGGCATATAGTAAGTCCCGGTGTCTAGCGGTACGTTTCGGCTCAGTACCGGATACTCCTGGACCGTTGTCCCGGGCATGCACGGGACCCATTCTAAACATGGTTCGTCGTTCCCCATCAATTTTCAATAACCAACCTCGCTCGGCTTGTATGCGGAAGTATATGGCACTGGTCATATACCAAAACATACAAATCGGACGAGTCTTAATAATAACATGATAATTGACTTTATGCTACATGAATTTTATTGTCGTGTTCATACTTGCCATTTATTGTAGTTACTCCATGCTTGCTAATTTGATTACATGACAATTAACCTGCTATACTTGCTTTATTTCATGATTCACTATTTATTGTGATTATTCCATGCTTATTGATTTTGGTACATTATACTTGACATGATGCACTTGCTATTATTTGTACTTGCCACTTGGCTTCTTTTGCACTCGCTGGGTTGCCCACTAACAACCCTGAATTTGTATGTTCAGATTTGACAGGTTGGACCGAGGTGGACAATCAGCTGAGGATCAGGCCTACTTCGAGGAGCAGGCGGATCAACTATAGCTTCGTCCAGTCTTTCCCCGCTCATGAGATTCCCTTTCTAGCTCGTGAGTTATTATCTTTTATACCCTGTACAGTCTACTTTTGTACTATCTAGTGATGTAATATTAATGTAATATTATGTCACTATTTGTGATGACTAAGTACTTGTACTATTTTGTATTGGAATGTATAACACCACGTATTTCCGCATTTTGATCCCTCTCTATTCTGTTGTATTGATGCATAGTGTACATACGTGATGGTACTATCGCCCTGTGTATGACGTCGCAGTGGCATCCCTGTACCCGCCGGATCGGGGCGCCACAGGTTGGTATCAGAACCTAGGCTCTCACACCTTCAATACAGCCAGTCTGCAAATTAATATTGGGTTAATTTGTGACTGAGTCACACGAATCTTTGTTATACATTCCAATCATAAGTATGAAGTTATCTATTCTTTCCTTGAAATTCATCCCTTGATTTCTAAATTCTCATGCAGTTCCCTATTCCTTCATCTTTTCAGTCAGCTCGAATTTGGAGAGACGGGGGACACGTAACTGTCCCGGCACTTTCCGTGAAGGTCCGTATGGGAGAATGACATGATGAGGATACTCCAGGGATGATGACTAGTCAGCGGTCGTAAACAGAGCTCTTGCGGTAAGGATTGCTGACTGCACCCCGGGAGCAGAGGCCAGGTACTATATCGGATTTCAGGAGATTGCAGCCTGCAGAATTTTTAGGCACGGAGAAGCCCCTGGATGCAGAGCAGTGGTTGATCGACATGACCGATCTTCTGAAGGCGGCCAGAATTCCTGGTGAGAATCAGGTGGAAGGGGCCAAGATCCAGCTGAAAGATGTGGCGAGGACTTGGTGGCTAGTCGAGGGGGCGAGGCTGGAGAAGCCTATCTCTTGGGACCAGTTCTCGAAGGGCTTCTATGAGAGATTTTCCCTGCAACTGCTCAGAAGGAGATGGAGGAGCAGTTTATCAAGCTGCAGAAGTGGAATCGATCGGTGGATGAGTATGCCGCTGAATTTCTGAGACTTAGTCGGTTTGCACCGTATATGGTGGCCGACGAGGAGAAGAGGGCTAGCAGATTTCAGCAAGGACGGAGGGTGGATATCCAGATGTTACTTATACCCACCAGCTGAAGGCATACTCCAAGTTCTTTCTATAGCTCGTGATGTGGAGCAGGGATTCGAGAAGAAGAGGAGAGTTGAGCTGCAGCACAAGCCTATGAAGCGTCAATTCCAGCAGGTGCACAGAGGAAATCCGGTCAGATCCTTTGGTGCCCCAATAGCCAAGCGGCCATTTCAGCCTCCTTCTCAGCAGTTTGTGTGTGGGTACTGCCAGAAGTCTGGACACAATCAGCGGAACTGCCGTATGGCCAATGGACTGTGTTTGGCATGCGGATCCGGCAACCACTCGATGGGAGAGTGTCCATTCAAGAAGACCTGGAATGCAGCTCCAGCACCACCAGCACTTCCAGCACGAGTGGCACCCCCAGCACTTCCAGCTCGAGCAGCACCCCCAGCATTTTCAGCACCACAGATGAGGAGGAATCCAGGACCATTAGGCAGAGGAGCTCCACTTCCTCCCCAGCATTGGACTTTGGGTCAGGCTCAGAGGGGACCCAGGACTAGAGTAAGCCGTGGGAGAGGCCAGGCTTACAACTTGACGGCAGAGGAAGCTAAGGCATCTGGAGAAGTAGTGACAGGTACAATTTTGGTCCACTCAGTTCTAGTCTTATCACTCTTTGACTCCGGTTCATCACATTGCTTCATATCCAGTAGATTTACTGCTTTGCATTCTATACCCCTAGTATGTATGGGTGACCAGTGGGAAATTAGTACGGGGAATGGGCTAGTCACTACTAATAAGATTTGCAAGGCGTGCACTGTGGAGTTATGTGGCAGAAAGTTAGAAACCGACATATTTGTACTGGACACTGGAGGGTACGATGTGATCCTATTGTGACTTGGCTCAGCAAGTATCATGCGGTGATCGACTATCGGAACAAGAAGGTGATCTTCAGGATTCCACACCAACCGGAATTTCAGTTCTTTGGAGAACGCAAGTCCCTCTAGAAGGAAGATCAACTGGATTGTGCCACTGCAGAAGACAAGAAGAAGACGGTGTCAGCGTGGAATGAATTCCTGGATGTATTTGAGGAGATATCAGGACTTCCACCTGACAGAGTTGTGGAGTTCTCTATTGACCTTATTCCAGGAGCGACTCCCATCTCTAAAGCACCGTACCGGATGGCACCAACTGAATTGGCTATATTGAAGGAGCAGCTGCTAGAGTATTCGATCAAGGGTCTGATTAGACCGAGTACTTCACCTTGGGGAGCACCAGTATTGTTGGCAAGCAAGAAGGATGGTGGCAAGAGGTTGTGTATTGATTACAAAGAGTTGAACAAATTCACCATCAAGAACAAGTACCCTTTGCCGAGGATTGATGATCTTTTTGATCAACTTCATGGAGCCCAAGTGTTATCGAAGTTAGATTTGCAGTCAGGGTACCATCAATTGAAGGTGAAGAAGGAAGACATCCAGAAGACGGCATTTAGGACTCGCTATGGTCATTACGAGTTCCTGGTTATGCCCTTTGGAGTTACAAATACCCCAGCAGTCTTTATGGACTTGATGAATAGAATCTTCTCACCTATTGGGATAGGTTTGTATTGGTGTTCATTGATGATATTTTGGTCTATTCCAAGAATGAAGAGGAGCATGCGGAGCATCTGAGGATTGTGCTACAAACGCTCTGACTTGAGCAGCTTCATGCCAAACTTAGTAAGTGTGAGTTCTAGCTGAAGAGTATAGCCTTCTTGGGCCATGTTGTTTCTAAGGAAGGAATCTCCGTGGATCCCAGCAAGATTCAGGCGTTGAAGGATTGGCCGACTCTGAAGTCCGTGACAGAGATCAAGAGCTTCATCAGATTAGCTGGATATTATCGAAGTTTCGTGCAGGACTTCTCGAAGATTGCAGCTCCTTTGACCAGGCTTACCAGGAAGGGAGAGAAGTACATATGGACTGAGGAGTGTGCGTCTGCTTTTGAGGAGTTGAAAAACAAGTTGATTTCGGCTCCAAACTTGAAGACCCCCTCAGGGACAGGAGTTATGATTGTGTACAGTGATGCTTCAGGGAAGGGTCTTGGATGCGTATTGATGCAGCATGGGCATGTGGTGGCTTATGCATCCAGGCAGTTAAAGCCTCATGAGAAGAACTACCCAACGCATGATCTAGAGCTGGCAGCTGTGATCTTTGCGTTGAAGATTTGGAGGCATTACCTACTAGGTGACCGAGTGTTGATTTACACTGATCACAAGAGCCTGAAATATATTTTCACTCAGAAGGAGTTGAATATGAGACAGAGGTGATGGCTTGAGTTGATGGCAAATTATGATATAGATCTGTAATACCATCCTTGCAAGGTTAATGTTGTGCCGGATGCCCTGAGTAGAAGACCTGAAGCCAACATGGTTATGTTGCTCACTCAACAAGAGGAGTTACTCAAGGAGATGAAGCGACTAGATTTGATGGTGATTCGGAGGACCAGTGGATCCGTGCAGTTGATGGCATTTCAGATCCAGCCGACACTGTTGGAGGAGATCAGAGAAGCTCAGAGAGAAGATCCCAGACTGTTAAAGTTCAGAGAGCAAATGGAAGCGGGGCTGAGGTCAGATGTTTGCATACATCCTGATGGTGCACTCTATTTCAGGGGCAGAATTTGTGTTCCTCAGAGGGAGATTAGACAGAAAATCTTAGCTGAGGCCTATAGCTCAGCTTACTCTATATACCCTGGAGAAACTAAGATGTATCAGGATCTGAAGCAACATTTCTAGTGGAATGCGATGAAGAGGGAGATCGCACAATATGTGACGAAGTGTCTAGTGTGTCAGCAAGTGAAGGTTGAACACCAGAGACCAGCTGGATTACTACAGCCTTTGCCAATACCAGAATGGAAGTGGGAGCATGTTACTATAGATTTTGTCACAGCTCTACCCCGCAGTCCAAAGGGGAACAATGTGGTATGGGTAGTCGTAGACTGTCTCACTAAGTCAGCACATTTCATACCCTTTAGAGTGGGGCAATCTACGGAGCTTCTAGCAGACAAGTACATGAGGGAGATTGTTCGACTGCATGGAGTTTCAGTTAGTATCGTGTCGGACAGGGACACGAGGTTCAGATCTCGCTTCTGGGAGAGCCTTCAAGAGTCTCTGGGAACCCGTCTGAAGTTTAGCACATCTTATCATTCAGAGACAGACGGGCAGTCCGAACGGACCATTCAGATCTTAGAAGACATGTTGAGGGCTTGTATGATGGACTTCAAGGGATCGTGGGAAGACCATCTACATTTGGTAGAGTTTTCCTATAATAATAGCTATCAGGCGAGCATCAAGATGGCTCCGTTTGAAGCCCTATACGACAGGAGATGCAGATCACCATTGTGTTGGGATGAAGTTGGTGAGAGAAGGCATTTGGGGCCGGATGTGATAGTTCAGACAGTGGACAAGATCAGGACCATCCAAGAGCACCTTCGTGCAGCACAGGACAGACAGAAGAGTTGGGCAGATTCCAATAGAAGACTGTTGGAGTTTCAGGTGGGAGAGCATATGTTTCTGAAGATATCTCCGACCAAGGGAGTGATCAGATTTGGTGCACGTGGGAAGCTGAGTCCGAGGTATATAGGCCCGTTTTAGATATTAAAGCGAGTAGGAGAAGTGGCCTACAGATTGGCATGCCTCCATCACTGGAAGGAGTGCACAATGTGTTCCATGTGTCACAATTGAGGAGATACATCAGGGATGAGAGCCATGTATTGGATTATTCAGAGTTAGAGTTGTAGCCGGATTTGTCATATACTGAGCAACCAATGGCTATTGTGGATAAAAGTGTCAAGACCCTAAAGAACCGGACCATCCCGTTGGTGCTTGTTTCATGGAACAAGCATAGTCCGGGAGAAGCGACTTTGGAAGGGAAGGCGTCATTCGTGACCATTACCCGCATCTGTTCGAGCCTTAAGTGGTAATTTTCTCATGTATTTCACTCTTGTCTTATCAATTCTTTATTTCCATGTTCATCCCTTTTCTTATAGAAATTTCGAGGACGAAATTTTTGTTAGGTGGGTAGATTGTAGCACCCCCGTACCCAGGATACGTACCCAGATACGTGACCCAAAATTTTTCGATCGTATTGTTCAATTTTCTTCTTGTATGTGTTTTTGAGCTGTGATTACTTATATTATTGAATATCGGATCTGGATTCTCAGACCTAGAGTAAGCGCTGACCCGGACTGGGAACCCGATACCAGCCAGTAACCCGATTTGACTTTCTGATAGTCTGATTTGACCGATTTCAGTTTCAGAGACTGTTTTCTAATATTTTAAATTTTTCATGATTTTTTGGAATTTTCTGAAATTCTTCTGCAAAATCTCTAAAACTAGTGACGGTCGGCATCGCTGACTGATTCCCGGACTTTTAATTTTCAAATGGAATTTAATTTTCAAAAACGGCTTTCACATTACTTCTTAGAATTTCATTTTCTATATGGCACCTGTCATATACCGAAACATACAAATTGGACGAGTCTTAATAATAACTTGATAATTGACTTCATACTACATGAATTTTATTGTCGTGTTCATACTTGCCATTTATTGTAGTTACTCTATGCTTGCTAAATTGATTACATGACATTTAACCTGCTACACTTGCTTTATTTCATGATTCACTATTTATTGTGATTATTCCATGCTTATTGATTTTGGTACATTATACTTGACATGATGCACTTGCTATTATTTGTACTTGCCACTTGGCTTCTTTTGCAGTCGCTGGGTTGCCCACTAACAACTCTGGATTTGTATGTTCAGATTTGATAGGTTGGACCAAGGTGGACCCATCAGCTGAGAATCAGGCCTACTTCGAGGAGCAGGCGGATCAGCCGTAGCTTCGTCTAGTCTTTCCCCGCTCGCGAGATTCCCTTTCCAGCTCGTCAGTTATTATCTTTTGTACCCTGTACAGTCTACTTTTGTACTATCTATGTCACTATTTGTGATGACTAAGTACTTGTACTATTTTGTATTGGAATGTATAACACCACGTATTTTCGCACTCTGATCCCTCTCTATTGTGTTGTATTGATGCTTAGCGCACATACGTGATGGTACCATCGCTCTGCGTATGTACGTCGCAGTGGCGTCCCCATACCCGCTGGATCGGGGTGCCACAGATCTCCTCCACGGCGACCGCCCTCAGTCTCCATGACTACCGGCTACTTCTGCCACGCCCTCCTCCTCTCCCTCGTGTGGCCAAGATCGTCACCGACACCTCTGCCTCGCTCCTTCACATGCAGACCCACACGAGTCCCTCTCTCCCTCTGCATCTTATCTCTCTCCCTCTCACTCTGCATCTCTCTCTCTCTCTCGCTCTCTCGCTCGCTCTCGCTCTCTCTTCTTCCTTTTCTTGTTGGATCCAAACCCGCAAATAGACACGGCCCAATAATCCAGACCCGCATCCACTTAAATATGGGAGATTGGGTTATTGGGTTTAACCCATTAGAGATCTGATCCCATTCCTTTCAGATTCAGACCCGTTAAAAAGATCCAAGTCTGATAGTTCCCGGCCATTCGGAGAACGGTTGGAGCGATTTTGTGAGTATTTACATTATTTGTTAATCTTATTTGTGCATTTTATAGTATCATTTCATGTGAGTGTTTGTTTTATTGGTCTATAATATTTATGCATCTTATTTTATATTTCATGTGAGTGTCTTTCATTTTAAAAATATTATGATTATTGATATTTCTGCCACTTATGTCAGCTATTTAAATTGTCTAATTAGATTACTAATATTTATGAAACTGTAAAGCTTCTCCATGATACTATTATATTGTTATATTGTCTACATTATTATCATCATTGTTATCGCATTGTCCCAGAATCCTGGTAAATGCATATCAGTCATATTTTTCTTATTTAGTAATAGTCAGATGAGAATTTAATCGAACATTAGAGATTAATTAAATAAGATATTGCTTCCTTGATTGATTGGTTCTTTTATATTAGGGCTTGTCAATGGATTATATTGGAGTGAGGTTTGACTTAGGATAGTATGATAGATCTGATTTCTCGTTGATGTCTAATTTACGTGGATTTGGTGTTTGTCATGGAGAGGTGGATGTTTCTCTTTATCAATTCTAATATTATTTAATTTATTGGATCTGTAGATGTTTGAATCGGTTAGCGGATTACATTATAGCAGATTATTATATTATAAGAGAGTAGAGTATTTTGATAATGATGGATGGGTATACCCTTGATGTCAAATATTTTTTGGACTCGATATTTGTCACTGAAGTATTAATATTTCAATTATCATTATTTAATTATTTACGTATTGATTTAAATCTAATTGTGTAGCTATAATCTGATTTGGTTTTAAGGTTAATTAGTTGTGAGTGTAGTTAATGTGTGGATTATCATATGAATATTTTTAATATTTGATTTCTTTTATCCAATGAAAAAAGACACGAATTAAATTGGATTTGAGCATTTATTTAAATGTGATGTAGCTTTATTAAAAGATCGAATAGTGAACTTGAATCTGTTTGTGGATTGTGTTGGAGTAGAATTGATTTGGGGATGAGGAATAGGCGTAGATTGAGTTGATCTGACCTGGTGGATTTCATTATATAATTGATTTATTACTTGGTTCTCTAGATCTTGTGATTGATCTTGATGGAAGTGAGAGTGTATAATGGTCTTGATCAGATTGGATAGTGAGAATTTGATTCAATATATTAGAGTATATATTTATTTCAGTTTGTTGGGACTTGGATATACCGATGATTTAGAGAATGAATACACTGATGATGTAAAGGATGGATATATTGCTGAGCTTCGAGGATTAGAATAGATTAATATAAATGGAGAACAATTTTATTGTTATTTGGGACTGTGGTATGCTAATAAATTTAATAATTGATGTTTATGGTGATTGTATCGAGATCAAAGGTTAAGAGACCTGTTATTGTTATATCTTAGTGCAGGTGGATAAGATGTTGATCAGTTCTAAATGAGATTGTCTATTGAGTAGTACATGCCATGTTATTAGTGTATTTCATGTTACTGAAAATTACTGAAAAAATTGTTAGATTTTAATATTATGGTACTATTCTACTTTTCACTATTTACACGGTTACTGTTCATATTATTACCATTACTGTCTGCTGTCATTATTGCTATAATATTCCTAACTGATAATACTCTATTTCTATTCTTATTAATTTATATGGATTACTTATCATGATTATTATTGATTAACATATTTTTATATGTGTACTAATATATATATACATACATACATATATATACATAATATATGTTCATGATTTGTGTTAATACATACATAAGTGTATTTATAAATATATGCATGTATTACATATTATTATTATTTTTCCTTTATTTTCTAAACCCAAGCCCATCCTAAAAGCAAGCCCATCTCTCTTCTTTCTTTTCTTTTATTTCTAATTCTTCTCAAGCCTACAAGCCCATGGACCACAACCCATAACCCTATATCATCCGCATAATCATAATCTTAACTACCCAATAAAAATCTTATCTAACCAAATCCCAACCTAATCCTAGACTATCTACCAAATCCTAACCCTAAATTAATCTCCTATATCTTCTCCCCCCAACATACAGCGACACTTAACGCCACCACCAATGCCCTCGGCCTCCATCTCCTCTTCACGCGATAACCCATGAACTGAGCCTCGCCTCCGCTGGCTACTCTTGAGCCCAGCACCTCCTCGCGCTGCCTCCACAGCTCGTGCACACCCCGAGGCTTCCCTCCTCTCATCCTTGGCTGGAGCCACAACATGCTTGGCCTCTTGCCTCCATCTCCTCTTCCCTTGCCGGCCAAGCAACACCCCAACGGCCACTGAGAACCAAGCTTCATCCCCTTCATCTTGCAGCCCATGCTGCCAAGTCAGCCATTGAGTCCTCGAACCCACCTCACTTGTCCTGCGACGAGCACCGCTCTCGCCTCCTTCTCCACCGTGCCATGGCTAAATACAGCCAATCATTCTCCTCACCCCAGCAACCCTAGCACACGACCACCTTTCCCGGTCGACTGTGAGCTCCACCACCACACCCGGACACTTCACCCTCTTCTTCATTGCTCCTTCTCCTTCTTCCCATCTCTGGCAAGAACGACCATGCGCCATTACTCCTCCAAGCGACACGCTGGAGCTCTTCTCCCCTCCTCGGCCTCCGCCATGACCTCCGACAACTGCCCTCGAGGCACCACCGTGAGCCCTCCTTCTCCATCTCCATGTTCCTCCACTGCACAACGCCTCTAGCTACCAAACTGCACCACCTCCCCACCTCCCTAAGCTCCGCCAATCAGCTGGAGTCGCCACCAACCAGTCATGAGTCTCTGTCGAGTCGTCAGACCTTCCTCCATCACCCTCGGCCTCTGCCAACCATCGTTGAAGTCACCCGCACATCTCCCCCATGGCCGAACACCGTCTGCTAATGTGTTTGCGAGTCCTTCTCCCTTTTTCTTTCTCTATATACTAGTGTGTGTGCGTGTGTGTGCGCGCGCGCGCGCGTGCACGCGCGCGCGTGTATTATTTTCTTATTCTTCTCTCTTAACTCTCTCCCCTTGTCCATGCCCCCTCCTTGCGTGAGACCACGCCGGCGAGCTTCGCCTCCTTCCCTCGTTCTCCGGCAAGAGCCGTGATAGCCCCCGAGCTCGGTCATGCCATCCGCACCCTCTGCATCTCCGTGCGCGCATATACCTTCTTTTCCCAGCGTGAGAATCCTCTCTTTGTAAGTGTCCCTCTCAGTTTCTCTCTTTGTTTGTAGTTGTGTGTTTTTGTGTATTGCGGAATGTGTGTATTATTTGTTGTGTATAATTATGTGATATGTGTGTTGGTACTGTGTGTTATTGTGTACAAGAGAGTATACAAGGCATATGTGTTTAGGTGTGTGTGCATGAGTGTATTTATGTGTGTGTGTGTATGTATGCACTCTTCTCCCCCCCGTATGTGTACATATATGAGTAAAAATGTGTGCATGTATATGTATCCGTGTGTGTTACAGTTGTATCTGGACCTGTTTATACGACCGGACCCAGTAACAGGAGATTTGGACTCGTATTCGCTGTGAACCTGATACGCCAAGCGATTTGAAGACCGACCTGCGAGCCGACTTAGAGATCCAGACCGATTCGCACAGTACAGATCTGGGGGTGATTCGGACCCAAAACCGCGTCATTTCATGTGAGTATTTTTTATTTACTTCATTGAGTATTTCAGTGTTATTTCATGTTAGTGTCTTATTCTCTCACTTTAAATTGTGTATCATTGTGGTAGATTAAATTAATAGGTGACTTATTCAGTTAAACTTTAGTTTTTTAAATTATCTATTTAAATTACTGGCATGTAAATATAAGTAGAAAGTTGTACATTTTCTTGATTTAAATAATTATAAAGTGACTGATTATTTTGCTCGAGATTATTCTTTTCATGCCTGCATATTAGTCATCCTGAACATCACGATATCACATAGAAGACTTGACTGATTATACTTGACATTTACCTGATAAACATGTTGTCCATATTATTAAATTTATGGGAAATATTGTCGTATAGTAACAACATCGTCCTTTTTATCTTGTTCACTAACGTCATGTATACTGATTATACTGTTGATGTTATTACCGTTGCCATCACCGAGTTATCCCAGTGATCTAAGTAACATGTATATTAAATAATCTTGATAATTTAAATAACATCATATTAAACAATTTACATCGGGATTGGGAAAACTGATGGAGGAGACAACGTCTGTACTTGGAGTGGACCTAAGATATAGGTTGCGCAGCCGAAAGATGATTCTACTGTAGGGTTCCTGTGGGGTGACTAACACCCCGTCTTATTCTTGTTCCTCTTATACATTTTACATGTCTTGTTATATATGTTACTTGACTACCTTGCGATAAAGCCTGATTCAGCATTAGGAGTCTAGGCCATGGTCCCGGGTTTGTACGAGACCCACTTAAAACATAAACAATATCTCTAACCAACTAGTTTTAATAACTTAGGATCTCGATGTGCACATGTGGCAGGTGTAGTATGGAATGCGCCTATTACATGTGGCAATTGGTATTTGCTGACATAATTAATAACAATAGACTGAACCTGATACATACATGTTATAATGACACCTGGCTGTGGTCATGACCTGACATACGATATTAAAACAGATTGATCTCATTACTTTTAAAGTAGGTATTGTATGTCATCATGATACTATTAATATGCTGATTGATATTTATTATACTTCTCTTATCACCGTTTTATTCATTCTATTTCTTTATCCAATATATTTCCATGGTTGTATTACGGTATGCTCACATGGATATACACGTGCACCACTCTTTTTTTACACACTCATTGGGAGTTCTGACTCCTGGATTTGCACATCCAGGTATATGGTTGTTATATTTTATTGATCAGATATTTGGGGAGAATCTCATATATTATAAGGAGCTCGGACTTATTCATTTGATATTCTGATCTTGGGCATTGTTCTTACTTTATTCTTCATTTCTCATTTCTTTTATTCGATTCTCTATATCGTTCGGACTCTACTCTATTCTATTTGATGTATTCGTAGAATAATATTATCATGTATAAAAAATTTATATGTTATATTGTAGTGACTTTATTCCCTTTATAGATGATTTATATTACTTGTTTAGGTCACTTTGGATTTAGCGTGTATACGTGGGGTATTTTTCTCATGTATATACATCGCCGACTCTCGTCGCGTCTCCGCTTCAATGTATTTTAGAAAACTAGTCGTGACAATTGCAGCTACTGTTACTATTATTATTACTGTCACTGATTATCCTAGTAATCGAGGTAGCATGAGTATTTATTGGCTGATCTAAGTAAACTAAATAATCATATAATTAGACAACTTACACCAGGATTAGGAAAATTGATTGAGGAGACAATGTATGTATTTTGGATGAACCTAGGATATAGGCTGGCGCAGCCGAGTGAGGGTTCCGCTACAGAGTTCCTTGAGATAACTGATATCTCACATTGTTTACTGTTATATTATTATTATAATACCTAGAGGTATGACCTGGTTTAGCGCTAGGAGTCTGTAAGATCGTGGTCCTGGGTATGTATGTGACCCATCTAAAGCATGGATAATATCTCCGTTTATTGATTTAAATAACATAGGATTCCGATTGACATATTTAGTAGGTATCGTATGGGATGCGTCTACTACGTGTGGCAATTGGTGTTTGCTGACATAATTAATAACAATAAACTGTCCTTCATGTACTGTAAATTGACTATGTCCACCTGTTATATAAAAATATATATACTATGATCGTCACTTGATACATATATACTATGTTGGACACCTGATGTTACAGATGACCTGATTGTACACCTGATTGTAGCACCGATTACCCTCATTACTATTCATTTATGTTTTGCATATTATCCCTTATCCAATATATTTTTATAACAGTATTCTAGTATGCTCACACAATATATGCATGGCACCTTCCCTCATTTACATACTCAATTGGGAGCTTTCTGACTCCCCTGGATTTGCACATTCAGGTCTATAGATATTTCTTCTGTTGATCAGGTATTTAGGGAGATCACCTGCATTACGAGGAGTCTGAAGTTCCTTTTATTGATCATCCATTCATGGTATTGTTCATGCTTATCATCACTATTATTATCATGTTCGATTGATTCTCTATTGCTTGGACTCCATATTATTTTATTTGAATTATTCGTGTAATAATATTATCATGTGTGAAAATTTATATATATTATTGCAGTGATTTTATTGCATTCCTAGTTGATTTATATAACTTGCTCAGGTTATTTTTGGCTAAACGTGCATACGTGGGATATTCTCCTCGTGTATATACGTCACCGACTCTCGTCGTGACTCCGCTTTCGCGTATTTTGGAGAGCGGGGTGTGACAATTCATATTGTAATTGTTATTGACTACCTAGCAGTGAGACCTGGTTCAATGCTAGGTGATTAAATTGTGATTTCGGGTATGTATGAAGCCAACTTAAAACATAAACAGTGTCTCCACTAATCGGTTTCAATAACATAAGATCTCAATTGACACGTGTAGTAGTCGTAGCATGGGGTGTGTTTATTGCATGTGATAATTGGAGTTCGCTCACATATTAATAAATACGAGATCTTCCATGATAGACACCTGACACATGACTCTATAGTAGATTGACTTCATTACTGCTTATGCATGTATCACATATTATTATACTGGTATTATACTTGTAATATAATTAAATGTATTATTTATTATCATTATTATTATATCATATTCCACTGCTTCCCTCATACTCGCTAGGAGTTTTCTGACTCCTCTGGATTTGCATATTCAGGTCTAGAGACATTTTAGCATGTTGATCAGATATTTGGAGAGGATCACACATAGTACTGACGAGCTTAAGAAGCAATATTAGGAGTCCAGAGTTCTCCTTTCTTGATTACCCAGTCTTGGTATCTTTTCAGGCTTTCTCTTATTCATATTGATTTTATTTGACTTTTTATATATTGGACTCAGTAGTTGTTCTATTTGGTTAACCATAGAATAATATTATCATGTTTGGATATTTGTATTTGTCATTGCAGTGATTATTATTGTTATCATAAATCACAGCTTTCCCATATTACATTAGGCTTAGCTGTATACGTGGGGTATTTTACTCGCGTATAAATGTCATCGACTTTCATCACGTATTATTTTCGTGTATTTTGAGAAGTGGGGCATGACAGATACCGAGATACAATGAATACAACTGAAAAAGGATTGGCCCTTTATCTCAATTAATATACAAAAATACATCAAATGGTAAGGCCCAAGTGAACAACTCTAAACTAATATTAAAAGATGAGCTCCCCTCTCAGAAAAAGACTTTAACTGAAGCGTCTCTCTATGCACCAAATATATTACCTGAAAAATGATAAATAACGGGCATCAAGCGCCAGCAAGTCTACCCCAAAGGGGTGCCTTCCGACCATAACCTGAGACTGACTCAGTATTAGGTCGAGGAGATAAACAATAGGCATCATTAAATAGAAATGAAACAGGTAAATAAATACATGGTATCGTATAGACTTAATAGATAACAAATGTGTGGATAATCATGATGAATAGGTCCGTACATGATACATGACACACAGCTAATCGTTGATAATAACTAAATCCATCAAGGATAATGAATCATGTGCACAACAACTCTATAGGAATAATACGCCATTCCAACCAATTTCATACAAACACCATTCTCACTCCTCTTTCTCTACGAATGAAATCAACACATAATACATGTATACTATTCACAATCCCTTTTCGTCACGAATAAATACATCACAAACGCACGTATACCATTGGCACTCCTCTTCCGCCACAAATGAATACAACACAAACACATGTATACTATTCACATTCCTCTTCTATCACGATTGAATACAACACAAACATACTATATCATTCGCAGTCCCCTTTCACCATAAATAAATATAATATCTAAACACACTTATACCATTCGCACTCTCTTTCCGCCACGAATGAATACAAAACAAACCTTTGCCAATAACTCCGCCAATACCTCTACCAATTCACCACCTAAATAAACGCATACATAACAATATGTCATACATAATCAAGTTTATACTATTTCTGATTTGTACACCACATGGAGATCAATTTACACACACAACATGGGGATCAATATAACTCTTGCTTTAATTTAAGTATTTCTACTGACAAAAAATCACATTGTTATTCATCCTATTTATAGATCTCATAAAAATTATATTTTTATGCATGTCAACTAATCCGAACTCATATGAATTCAAATTACTAATCACTTAATGAACATATAATAAACTCAATTAAATTTAAGCACATTAACAGATTAAAAATCATATTTTTATTATCTCTTTTTTAGATCTCATAAAAATCATATTTTTATGCATGTAAACTACTTCAAACTTATGTGGGGGCAAGATATTCATCAAGAGATGAACATATAATTAACTTACATTCTAAATAAGCAAATTAAAAATCACATTTTTTTAAACATGGTGAAAATTGTAAATATCATGAACATGAGAAAAGATAATCAAGAGAGATGAACTTGCCTTATTATGCAAAGAAAGAGATAATTTGAATGGGCTTAATTCTTGCTAATCCTTCACACCATGGAGATCCACAAACTTCTTCTAATTGTCTCTGATGCTCATGGTCACAAAGCCACCGAGGGAAAGGGAGAGAAAAGAAAGAAAAATGAAAAATGAGAAGGAAAAAGGGATAAAACCCTAATATGTTCTCGTATATAGGGGGCTCTCTTAAAGAATGCAAATATTAGCTAGTAGGTCGAAACTCACACCCAAATGGGATCCAAACCATAAAGAAACTTTCATCCAAAATGCCTAGCATATAAGTTAAAAATACATAATTGAATAAGAGTTCAAAATGGATTTGACTTCTAATGTACCATATCCCATGCCACCTCATCATGGTAACTCACCACGCCACATCACACATGCCTCATCACTAATGAGGATCCATAAAATAACAAATTTATTATTATATTTAAATCCAAAAATAATTTAGAATAATAAATATCACACATAACACATGCAGATTAGTCGACTTTTACACTAGGATAGTTAACTAATGGATCAAATCAGAAATTGGCCAACATATATACACCTACAGACTAGTCGACTTATAGCTCAGATTAGTTGACTAATAAATCAAAACAAAAACCAACTAATTGAAACAGAAGTTGTCTAGTCGATTTATCCCCATGATCAGTTGACTAATAGAACAGATATTCTGATACTAGGTGCTGAGTACAAACATATCAGTTGACTAGAGATTCAGTCTGGTCGACTAAACCCTGAAATATAGACTGGGATATCAAAATAACAAAAACTCTGTTTAGCAAACTAGTCGACTGGCCCTGCAGTATAGTCGACTTATCAGCTTAATAGAGATCAATATATTGATCTAATAACACAGATTACTCGACTTATTCCTACTATAAGTTGACTATCTGGAAAAACATAGTTGCTAGATTAGTTTTGAATAAATTTGAATATTTAAACCTTTTAACTTCTTTTCAAATAGCTATGTTTTCAAAGTTTGAAATGTAGATAACTTTACAACAGTCAAAAACTTGAACATACCAAAACATGCATATAAAAAGTAATGTAGATTATTTTAAAAACTTCAGGTCTTACAGTATTATGCCTCATAAAGTTAATGCTAAGAGTTTCTTTTCTTAAGTAGATAACCGATTCACTAAATAGGATAAAATAGAGACCATCACGCTTCTTGACAAACTGATCAATATGCGCGATAATGGTAAATGAAACATAAGGGAGTATATTATGAAAATGTCCAATTTGGTTTCCAAAGTTGAATGCATTGAAATAGAAACACTCTGAAGGGATCCTATTGCACTTTATTCTGATCTCTTTTCTTGCACAATATAACCATTTTCAAGATTAATTCTAATATTTAAAGGAAAAAGTGGATCACATTGAGCTCATCAACTACTGTGCTCAGAAAAAAAAGAGATTAAAATAAGAAAAAAAAAGAAAGTGCTCACTTAGCATTTCAAGGTAACACTACTAATAAGAAAAAAAGAAAAGTGGAACTAAAGGGAGGAACACTATGACAACTACAGTTGCATACTTGACAGTGACAATAGTGCCAGAGAAAAAGCGTAAGGTCATCGTATGCTTCTTTTGAGAAGATTGGTCACTTAAAAAAGGATTAGATAAAGTACTAGAAATGACTAATAAAGAAGGGTAATCTAATTTTATGTTTGTTTTAAAATTGATTTAGACTTAGTATCACCACATATGTAGTGGATAGATAATTCACATAAGTAATTCAATGTGAAACTTCCAAACTCAAAGGAGACACTGTCAAAACTGAGCGCTACGTTTATATAGGTGATGGAAATAAACTACAGCTGAAGCTATTGGAGATTGTAGGCTTAGATTAGATTATTTTTGTCTTAGATTTGGATGAGACTTTATATGCACTGTCTTTTAGGTGGAATCTTATTTCTATTTCATTATTAGACATATCTGTTTTTACTGTAACTCTTGATAATGAAATAATTAGTCTATTTTCTAAATTTAAAGATGTTAGTACTGAAATCTTGATTGATGTCTTATATAAATTGAATATCCATACTTTATATTCTGAATCTTTGTATATGAATAATTTAAGTACTAAGCGAACATTAATTAAAGAAAACTCCTACAGTCTATGGCATATTGTCTAGGATACATCTCGAAAAGGAGATCCAAAGGCTTGTGTCTAGTGGAGCTATATGTCTTTTAGATTACTCCGACATTATAGTATGTACGGATTGTATAAAAAGCAAACAAACAAATATTTGTAAGTTTGGTGCTAGACAGAGTTCAGATGTGTCTTGGATTTGGTGTATACTGACATATGTGGCTCATTCCCTACAACTTCTTGAAATGGTCACATGTATTTCACCCTTTCATAGACAATTACTCCTGTTAGGGGTATCTATACTTGATAAATTAGAAATCTCAATGACTAAACATGTTTAAAATCTATAACGCTAAAGTTGAAAATCAACATAATTGAAAAATTAAAACCTTTAGATATGACCGTGGTGGTGAGTACTATGTGTAAGTTTACCTAGAGGGGGGTGAATAGGTGATGGCTAATCTAATGGTCACTTAATGAACAATAATGCGGAAGTAAAAACTATTATGATCTAAACTAAACTCTTACACTAAACACCACGTATAACACAAGAGTGTAGCCGAATTTCCCGTGAAGGGCTCTGGACTAACTCCTCTAGATTCCCCTAGATAAGGGTTGAGGTGCCGCGTTGGCTCTCTTGGTTAAATACAAGTGTTAGCAAACAACCCAAGCATATATCAATAGGAGCACAAATGTATATCAAGCATATAATGATAAACACAATAAAAGTATGCAAGATATAAACAAGAGACAAAGAGAGGGAGAGTGAGCAATCGCAAACACAAGGGATTTATTTCGAGGTTCGAGCACACTTGCTCTATATCCCCGCCTTTGATACACGAAGGATTTCTACTATAATCGACCCCACCGGATCACTCGGTGCCGCAACACCTACAACTCTCGGACTCTCTAGCCCATACACACCGCAAGCCCACCGGCTCGCCGAGGCCGCACCTCAAACAAAGAGTTCACACACGAACTCGAAACACCGCGAATGCACTCGTCCGCCTCCTCAAGGAAACAAGAAAAGATCTCTTGGTGATCTAAACACTTTGATCACCAATAAAAACTCTCACTACAACACTCCTATAAGATGAATAATCAATGGGTTGCTCAAGTGTTTGTGTGAGAAAACAAGGATGAGAAAGGTGGAGGAAAAACTCAAGAAATCTCTTTTTAAAACACTCTTGATAAAACTATCCTTTTGATTGGAAATATTTGCTCTTAATCAAGTGGAGGAAAACCTCTAAATAGTTTAGGAAAAATTGGTGAAAACCCACTTGAAAATCTTGTAGAAAAACAACGCCCAAACCCCCAAATTTATAGGGCTAGAAAAACTAGCCGTTGGGATTCTGTCAGACCTGTCGGTCGACCGGCTGTCGGTCGACCGCCCGGTCGACCGACCAACGGTCATATTTCAGACCGTTGTGCTATCGGTCGACCGGTCGGTCAACCGAGGCCAGGATACAGAGAGCAAGTCTCTCTGTCCGGTCGGCCGCCCGACGCCTTTCCAGAGAGCAGAGCTCTCTGGACGGTCGACCGACCCGGTCGACCGGCCCTCCTGCCAGAACTGGCGTGCACGTCTGTGCACGTCGGTCGACCGCCCGGTCGACCGGCTGAAGCCAGATCAGAAAACTGGGATTTAAAACTTGGTCTTTTTGATTGAAATAAAATCCCATAAAATACTGAAAAATCTACAAAAATAGTTTTACCAATATACTTTGATAAACAAACATGCTTGCACAAAATCAAGGCATGTTACAAATGATTTGGACTATTTTTGTAACTTGGAAATATTGGCTCAAAAGAAAACAGTATTTTCCAAAACTTGATTTTTCTAAAACTTGTTTTCCAAAACTTCACCAAATACAAAAACAAGATATTTAAACTACTTTTAAAGCATAGTGTGTATGGATATGATCCACTACACAAACAAGGTGAAATATCTATGTTTTTGACATTAAGCACTAAACATGATTTTGGTTAAAAACATGTATATGAGAATCACCGAAAACCAAAGTTATATGTTTTAACGAAAACGATATTTTCCCAAAATGAAAAGTCTTTTTCTAAAACTAAAATTCTTTTATGAAAACATATCTATCAAGAGTGTGTGTGTGTGTATACTTGAGCAGTCCACCAACTACTCTATCCTTTACATTTTATCTAAAACAAAATCTTCTAAAAACAAACTTAGACTCAAGTCTTCATCTTCTTGAAGTCTTCACTTTAAGCCTTCTCATCTTCTTGACTTGGTCCAAACACGATCCAATAGCTCTTGGATCAACCGTGTTAGCTCCAAAACTCGACTTTAAATCCTTTGTTGAAGCTATGCACCTACTAAGATCTTGATCATGAATCTGTCACTAATTAAACACAAGATCATTAGTACTATAACTACATGAGTTAATCATCATCAAAACTAGAGTGATGGGCCTTCGGGCCAACAATCTCCCCCTTTTTGATGATGACAAAACTCATGAAGTTATATATGCATGGATTAAGGTAATGCTCCAAAGAAGCTCCCACTTAACTCATGCATCACAAATAAGCAAATAAATATGCAATGTATGCTCATAAACATGTATGCAAATGAAGGAGAAAACATGCTAATCAAGCATAAAACAAAATCACAAAACCTTTTTCTCCTATTTGCAAAAACAAAACATATATGCATAAACACACAAAATATTACTCCCCTTAAGTAAGGAAAACAAATACTTCTCCCCCTTAAGCAAGGAAAACATGCATATATCTCAAATACTTCTCCCCCTTTTTGTCAATCATCAACAAAGGGTTTAAAGTAAAAACAAAATCATCAAATTTTTCTCCCCCTTTTCGTCATAAACAAAGAGACCAATAAAGGGTGTAAACAATAAGTCAATAAAAGGTTATATCGATATACATTCATGAAGAGGAAGACGGTAAAGTAACTTCCCTACACATATACATTACATGAAAGAGGGATGACAAGCCCTAATTCACATAACGTATAATTTGTAATGCATAAGAGGAGATGTGAAGCTCCCCCTACACATGTGTACCACATAAAGAAGAGTTTGTCAAGCTCCTCAATATACAATACACTTAACATGAATCTATATGTAGAAGAGATGTTAGGCTCTCCTTGCATATAGGCAATACACTCAAAAATTTTGATTTTTCTTATAAAACAAAATTTTGAAATTTTCTCAATAAAACAAATCTTGAGAATTTTTCTTAAAATTTTATTTTCTTATCATAAACAACTTTGTGCTTTTAAATATGTAAACAATTTTAACTCAAGCACAAATAAATCATATATATATGAAAAATGAGTATACCAATTGAAATTGATACATATATATATATATAAGAAAACAAAATATGAGTATATACAAAAATAGAATCAAATTGATACCAATTGAAACGATTTAATGATACCATTTAAACAATAATAGGATCATGTGTATATCTCATAAACATTGAAGAATAAATAACTAGTTAAATTAATTTTGAAAAACTAGTTAAAGATCCTTCAAAAACATGAAACCAAATCATATGTATTTCATGAATCATACTAAATGCATAAGAGATGACACTCAAAATCGATTAAGCTCATAAAAGTGTTCATGAATCAAAGTCATGACAAAACAAATGAAGTATGAGTGTATACGAATCATGTATATAGCATTTTCATGAAATAGTCATTAAGGCTCAAAATGATCAAAACAATTATTCATTTTATTTTATCAAACAAAAAACATGAAAATTTATTTTTCATTAAAAACAATAAACTTCTAGGTATATGTATGATTTATCTAAATCTAACAATATGCATACATATCCCAAACATAAAACGAGTCTATTAATAGTATTTGCATGAAGGCAAGAGACTCACGGGTATACATGTATATTTCTTAGATTTGAATAAAATGCATATACATGAAGTAAAAACACGAAAATTGGGAAACAAGTGTAAATGAGGAAATCATCAAAACTAGGCTATACATGTGCATATAGTGGGTACAAATGAGCATGAAGTACAAACATATATGAATCAATTTGTTCTCACTATTTGTACATGTATGAATACAAGTTTTGATAAAAAAACTACATTTAAACTAGTATTTACCACATGAAGCGCAAAAACATGAACATGCTATATGATGTCAAAAATGAATAAGCATGTAAATAAACTAAGAGTTTAGAAATAGTTACCAACTAAGGAACTATGTTCCAAAACTCCAAACATGGTGGTTGACCCACCAAACCTCCTTGATAGCGATGCATCAAAAATGTGTGTTCATCGAGTCCATGTGCATCCACCATCAAGGCACCATCCCTCTCACGTCGTGTGAGAGCCCTCACCTACATTAAAAACACAAGGTGGGGGTTTTGGTACCCATTTTCTTTTGGGTCCTTGAGGGTTAGTCTTGTAAAGCACCCAAACATTTTTATTAGCAAAATTTAAAGCATTTATCTTATCATAACAAAATTTTGCTAAATGGCTTTGCGGCCACAATGTGTACATTTGTACACCTTAGGATGCATATGAGTGTATTTGTGATCATGGCGTGCAAAGTGTGCATATGCATGATGATATGCATGAACATGTGGAGCTTGTTTATTTGAAAACAAAGACTCCAATCTCTTATGATTAAATGCACATGAGCTCAAAGTTGAGCTCAAACAATTTATTTTATTTTTCAAAATATTTATCTCATTTGTGGTGGCATGTAAAGCATGATGAGATATAAACTATTTTTCTTGTTCTTTTTAGAAACAAATGCTTTTTCTTTTTCAAAAATTTTTCTTTCAAAGAGTTATTTTCTTGAAAAGCAACTTCCTTTTATTTTTCCACCAAAACAATTTTATTTTTCAAACAAGTGTTTCCTTCACAAAGATCATTTAATTTGGACAATAAGGAAACATTCTCATTTTTCAAAATCTCATTTCTTTTTCAATGCATGCAACCTTATTTTCTAATGAATCTTTTTCAATAAGCATGCAATCAAATTTTTTTTTCAAATTTTTATTATCTTTCTTAAGCATGTCATATTTCTCAAGTAATAGTTGACAAAAAGATGAAAGCTCATCATATGACATGTTAACATCTTCTACCTCGGATTCGGTAGTTACTTCATGGGGTTATCCCCTTGGACCATATAGCACTTGTTGGAGACGTCACTTCCACATCCGAATCGCTCCCGGCATAATATAGATCCTTTTCGTCAAGGAGGTGATGATGTTCCAAGCTACAAAAGTCGAATCAATATAGAAACCCTAGATAAATAATCATTTAGGGTAGACTTTAAAGTATTAAGGGCTTTAGCATTAGCCTCAAGATTCTTGCCATTTAAACAATAATCATTAGTGATGGCAAGGTAAACATGAATGCCTAGGGCTTTGAGGTACAAAGACATCTTAACCTTCCAAATTTGGATGTTAAGAATGTCAAGGTGGGTGGTGACATGAAATCCATGGTGTGTGTACAAATATTGTGATTAGCCTAAAGATGAGGATCTTTAACTCTAGGTTGTAAGACCCAAATTCAGAGCACTTGGCTCTGATACCAATTGTAAGTTCACCTAGAGGGAGGTGAATAGGTGATGGCTAATCTAATGGTCACTTAATGAACAATAATGCGGAAGTAAAAACTATTATGACCTAAACTAAACTCATACACTAACACCACGTATAACACAAGAGTGTAGCCGAATTCTCCGTGAAGGGCTCTGGACTAACTCCTCTAGATTCCCCTAGATAAGGGTTGAGGTGCCGCGTTGGCTCTCTTGTTTAAATACAAGTGTTAGCAAACAACCTAAGCATATATCAATAGGAACACAAATGTATATCAAGCATATAATGATAAACACAATAAAAGTATGCAAGATATAAATAAGAGACAAAGAGAGAGAGAGAGAGAGTGAGCAATCGCAAACACAAGGGATTTGTTTCGAGGTTCGAGCACACTTGCTCTACATCCCCGCCTTCGACACACGAAGGATTTTCCACTATAATCGATCCCACCGGATCACTCGGTGCCACAACACCTACAACTCTCGGACTCTCTAGCCCGTACACACCGCAAGCCCACCGGCTTGCCGAGGCCGCACCTCAAACAAAGAGTTCACACACGAACTCGAAACCACCGCGAACGCACTCGTCCGCCTCCTCAAGGAAACAAGAAAAGATCTCTTGGTGATCTAAACACTTTGATCACCAATAAAAACTCTCACTACAACACTCCTATAAGATGAATAATCAATGGGTTGCTCAAGTGTTTGTGTGAGAAAACAAGGATGAGAGAGGTGGAGGAAAAACTCAAGAAATCTCTTTTTAAAACACTCTTGATAAAAACTCTCCTTTTGATTGGAAATATTTGCTCTTAATTAAGTGGAGGAAAACCTCTAAATAGTTTAGGAAAAATTGGTGAAAACCCACTTGAAAATCTTGTAGAAAAATAATGCCCAAACCCCCAAATTTATAGGGCTAGAAAAACTAGCCGTTAGGGTTCTGTCAGACCTGTCGGTCGACCGCCCGGTCGATCGGCCAACGGTCATATTTCAGACCGTTGTGCCATCGGTCGACCGGTCGGTCGATCGAGGCCAGGATACAGAGAGCAAGTCTCTCTGTCCAGTCGGCCGCCCGGGGCCTTTCCAGAGAGCAGAGCTCTGAACGGTCGACGACCCGATCGACCAGCCCTCCTGCAAGAACTGGCGTGAACGTCTGTGCACGTCAGTCGACGCCCGGTCGACCGGCTGAAGCCAGATCAGAAAACTGGGATTTAAAACTTGGTCTTTTTGATTGAAATAAAATCCCATAAAATACTGAAAAATCTATAAAAATAGTTTTACCATATACTTTGATAAACAAACATGCTTGCACAAAATCAAGGCATGTTACAAATGATTTGGACTATTTTTGTAACTTGAAAATATTGGCTCAAAAGAAAACATTATTTTCCAAAACTTGATTTTTCTAAAACTTGTTTTCAAAACTTCACCAAATACAAAAACAAGATATTTAAACTACTTTTAAAGCATAGTGTGTATGAATATGATCCACTACACAAACAAGGTAAAATATCTATGTTTTTGACATTAAGCACTAAACATGGTTTTGGTTAAAAGACATGTATATGAGAATTACCAAAAATCAAAGTTATATGTTTTAACCAAAACGATATTTTCCCTAAAACTAAAATTCTTTCATGAAAACATATCTATCAAGAGTGTGTGTGTGTATATACTTGAGCAATCCACCAACTACTCTATCCTTTACATTTTATTTAAAACAAAATCTTCTAAAAACAAACCTTGACTCCAGTCTTCATCTTCTTGAAGTCTTCACTTAAAGCCTTCTCATCTTCTTGACTTGGTCCAAACACGATCCATTGGCTCTTGGATCAAACCGTGCTAGCTCCAAACTTGACTTTAAATCCTTTGTTGAAGCTATGCACCTACTAAGATCTTGATCATGAATCTTTCACTAATTAAACACAAGATCATTAGTAATATAACTACATGAGTTAATCATCATCAAAACTAGAGTGATGGGCCTTCGGGCCAACACTATGGTAGATGTGACGGATCAGGTAGATGTCCAGGACCTTTTGTCAATTTTTTTGAAAGAGCGTGATATTGTAGCTCAGTACACCATGACAGGAATACATCATCAAAATAGTGTTGTTGAGAGACAAAATTGCACAATAAAGACATAATTAGAAGTATGATAGTTCACACTATCCTATCAGAGTCATTATGAAGTGTAGTCTTAAAGACACATGTCTACCTCCATAATAGAGTACATAACAAAATAGTAGCTAAAACCCATATGAGTTATGGACTGAGAAATCTCCCAGTATTAGGCTTCTACATGTTTGGGATTGTCCAATTGAAGCTTTCTGAGAGGTCTAGAAGCTTTTGGTTTTTTACTGTCCCTCCACTAAGAATATAATAGAGACGAGTAATGCTAAATTCATTGAGAATATTCAGAACAGCGGTAGTTAATTATGTAAGGATTCCACATTTGAGGAAGAACAGATTGTTATACCCATTACTACTATTCCAAATGATGAAGTAATTATTCCACTTCAGTATGAAAATACAGTTGTGCCCTGACAAGGTAAAAGTTCATCCTGAAGTAGATCATGTTGATGTGGTAGAACCTAAATATCCTCGACCATAAGTGCTTAAGAGATCAAATAGGGAGAGAAGATCAGCCATTACAAATGACTATATAGTTTATCTCCAAAAGCATGAGTGTCATATAGGGCCAGAGGATGACCTCACATCCTTAAGTGAGGCAAACTCAATGCTCACTCCACTAAGTGGTCAATGCCATAAAGAATGAGTTAAAATCTATCAGGAGTAACGATGTTTGGGATTTAGTCAAGTTGCCTAAAAAAAACCGATTGGTTGTAAATTGATGTTCGAAGCCAAACAATTCTAAAGACAATGTCAAAAGATATAAGGCACGTCTGGTCTCAAAGAGATTCACTCAAAGAGAGGACATTGACTATAAAGAGACTTTCTCTCCATTTTTTATGAAAATTCTTTTAGAATTATCATAATACTAGTGGCTCACTTTGACATGAAGTTATACCAAATGGATGTTAAGACTGCCTTCCTCAACGTTACCATTGAGAAAGAAATCTATATGGTGCAACCAAATAATTTTGAAACCAAAGATTCACAATATCTGATTTGCAAATTAAAGAAATCCATTTATAGTCTAAAGCAAGCATCCTGTCAATGGTATCTGAAATTTGATCAAGTAATATCCGGCTTTGATTTCAAGGAAAAAGTAGCTGATCAATGCATTTATCACAAATTTAAAGGGAGTAGATTTATATTTCTTGTACTACATGTAGATGATATTCTATTACTAAGTAATGATACAGATCTTCTATTTGAGACCAAGAGTTTTCTCTCAAAGGATTTGAGATGAAAGACCTTGAAGACATCTCTTCTGTGATAGGCATCCAGATTTGATGTGACAAGACAAGTGAATATTAGGTTCATCATAAAAAGCCTATATCGATAAGGTGCTAGATAAATATGCCATAAAGAATTCTCTCCAGGTGATACACATGTTACGAGGGGAGATAAGTTGAGTCTACTCCAATATCTCAAGAATGATCTACAGAAAGAGCAAATGAAAGATATTTCATATGCATGCAGTTGAAAGTCTAATGTATGCTCAAGTTTGTACCCATCTGATATAGCATATGCTGTTAGGAAACTTGATAAATACATGTGTGTGCAATCTTGGAATTGATTACTGAAAAGCTGCCAAGAAGGTAAGGTGATATCTACAGAGGATAAAGAACTACATGCTTACCTATAGAAAATCCGATCAGTTTGCAACTGGTTGGATACATATATTCAGATTATGCTGGATGTATTGGTAATATAAAGCCCACTTCAGGTTATATTTTTCTGATTGCATGAAAATGGTGAATTTATTCAAGAGGTCATTACAACTATACTGTGATAATAAAGCTGCAGAGCTCTACTACAAAAGTGATAAGAGTTTAGCAAGGTCAAGGCACATCGACATCAAGTTTCTTGTCGATAAAATAGAGTTCAAAATCACATTGTCTGTTGATAGTATAAGTATTATTATTAATATTATAGATCCACTGACTAAAGGACTGCCACCTAAAATCTTCTTAGAGCATATTGTTCATATAGAGATAACTAGTCCTGATGATATCCTGGTTTAGTGGGAATGGATATTTGATTTATATAACAATATTATTTCTGAGTGCATAATATACATATATATATATATATATATATATATATATATATATATATATATATATATATATATATATTTATATTTATATATATGATGATTCTGATAAATAAAGTTATAACTGTTTTTCTAGTCTTCTTTTGCGCTTTCAAGTTTATTGAACTAGTAGTTAGACACGTTGGAGTTATAAAGTTAGACTCATTGCAGTCATAAAGATAGATTCGTTGGAGTCATAAAGTGAAAACTCTTTGGAACTGTGCCTTATTTGATCAGAGGATATTTTCATGTCACACTTTCACATTTGATCTACATTGTTAAGCATTCTGAAATTTATGATGTGGAAGTCCTACTTCAATTATGAGAAGGTAACGACTACCATGTTCGATGAAAGTTCATTTAATGAACCAGATTATTATGAAACGTTGGTTTGTTGGTGGTTAAAATTTTGACGTCATAATGTTATGCATATTATTTATTCAGTATGACTTGCCACGCCCAAGTGGGAGATTGTTAGACTTCTTTATTTCAAGTCTAAAGTCAATTTTGCCTAATCAGCCAATTGAATATTTGCACCCACCTAATTTAACCTATATTGTTTGACCCGATAAAGAATTGATCAAGTCTAATAGTTTGGCTCTAGACACGTTTCAATTACACTTAGGAGTTGTTTGTTTGGATGTAAAAGTAGTAAAAGGCCGTAATTCATAATGACTTACAATCCAATTCAACTACGGTATTTGTTTGGACCGTAATTCGTAAAAAAAACTTATGCAATTCAACTACCACTCACTTGCAACCCAATTACCACTCGCTTACAATCTACTAATAGTTAATTTTATGGTAATACAAATTTGTATTACTTATTTATGTTAATATTAATTTTTTTAATATTTAGCATTTTTAGTGTTTATTTGCAATATTAATTTTTTTTAAATCACCAAATTGTTGATTTGGTGGACAACTTTTTCACTTACGACTTACACATTACAACAAACCAAACATCGTAAAACACAATACACTTTTTCACTTACAACTTTATATTATCAACCAAACACCATAAAACTTACATGCATGTAACTCATTTACAACTATAAAAGAATTTAGCAATTATGATTTACGAACGGCCAATTATGACAACCAAATAGACCCTTAGGAAATAGTGTTTAAGTTAAGACGTGGGCTCCTTTACACGTGTGAAACTTGTGTTATTAATCAAGCACCTAGATCTATGATGAGTTGAACAGGATTCCTTGATGCTATAACACACACACACACACACACACACACACACCACACACATATAGATAGAGAGAGAGGTCTTCATGTGAGAAACTTTCTTACACGAAGACCGTGAGAATACCATATAGGAGCGATCATGTGAATGATTCGAACCGTTCACTTTAATCTACATAGTTTATTTAGGCTGCCAATAACAAATCGCAAGATTTTGAGTCTTTTTACCAATGCAACAAGTGGTTACAAAACATACGTATATTCACCATAGAATAAAGATATCATTTGATGCATAGGTAAAAAGGCTCAGAATCACGTGATTTTTTTATTTACCTAATTAGAATATGTCGATAAAGATAAACGGTTTCGAATCATTCACGGAATCACTTCTATGTGATTTTCTCAAGAAACTTATTTTGAGAAAGTTTCTCATTTGTAAATTTTCATATACATACATACATATATATATACATACATATATATATATTATATATATATTATATATATATATATATATATATATATATATATATATATAAATATATATATATATATATATAATGGGTAAGATTCCTTCTCTATCACCATGACCTAATCTCTCTTTTGGAGGCCTCTCATCTCCTCTAATGATCAAGAAGAGATCTTGCTGGTTGGAGAGAAGAATCCCCTCCATCATCTTCAAGTGTTTGAGATCATGCTACTTTTGGTGTCTCCTTTGTGATAGAATTCAGTATGCTTAAATTCTTCTTTCTTTGATCTCGATAAAGAGTCTATTGCATGCGTGAGATCTTATTTTGAATAATAATATTTAGAACTACAATTGCTTCATAATTTGTTTTTGCTTTGTGGCTTTGGATTGGACAATTGAGTTCTAGTTTTGTGGAAATTCTTTATGAGATCATAGTGTTGTTGACACTTAAAAAAGACAAGATTCTCATTGGTCCGAACGATGTCTAAACTTGTTGACATTTACAAAAGACAAGGGACAAGACGAGCTGAAGACCAGTTTTCACCCACCTCCAAGGGACAAGGAAGCGACTTGGACTCCACTGATCCAGCAAGCAGAACAGTGAACCGGATTGTTTCTAAACAGACCTCAGCAGGTCTAAGATGCTAGCATTTAGCATTACATTAGCCCAAGAGATAGCCTCGATGGAGAGGCTAGCATCATCCAACTTCGCCAGGAAGCTAACTGGCAGCTTCGCCGAAAAAGCCTCTTTCCGGACCTCGCCAAAGATTACCTCTAGCTCCGCTATGAGCTTTAAAGCGGGCAGCTCCGCTATCAGCCTGCTATGGTCAACCTTTGACCAATCAAATCTCCTGATGAGATTGGATTCAATCAAATCTAATCCAATCAGGATTCAAATATGGCAGGTGATTGCCGCTATCTCTTGACTCTCTTGAAACGAGTAAGAGGATCAAGGAGAATCTCCCAGCGATATGGAAAGGATCAAAACAGATCAACCGACCTGCCAATTCTAGCTCCGCAGAAGCTATCCTAGCATCTCAGCAAGGCTACTTTCCAGATTCAAACAGATTCGGTTCAATCTGTTTTCATATCTTCAAGGGGACGATTATACCCTTTCTCTCCCTATAAATAGCCCGTCAGGGCACAAGGGAGAGAGGATCGCACAAGGGAGAGAGGATCGCACAAGAGAGAGGATCGCACAAGAGAGAGGATCGCATCAGGAGAGAGAAGACTCCACAAGCAGAGACTTCTTCATAACGCACCGTGCGCTCTCTAATTCAGAGACCTTTCAAGAGAAATACTTCTCTTTTCAGGGTAGTGATACCCTAGCAACCTCTTTTCTTCAAGGAATCTCCAGAACCAGGCGAGAAGGATTCCTCACAGAAGGCGGTTTTGAGAGTAGCAAGAGGGTTCTACCAATCCTCTATTCTCTGATTCCCGGAACCAGGCGAGAAGGGAATCTCATCGCTCACATCGTCAAAGGGACAAAGTGGTCGCGCGCGACCAGACTCCTATCGGCACATTTTCCCAGAATCTCTGAGGAGATCTACTTGTAATCCTTTGAGAATACTTGTAATTTAGCTCCTCAACTTTTATTTGTAAGTTTTCCCCCTTTGCAAACATAATGGAAAACAAGATGGCGACTCCGCTGGGGACTGTATTCTCCTCTGCTGAGAATCAAGTGTCGCAATGCGGCGAACAGACCTTCGGGTCTATCTCTGAATTCAGAAAAGCCGGTGCAGCTAGATCTTCTCTGGCTAAATCTTCAAGCAAAGTCTCTGCGGAGACGGAAAAGGTTCTCTGCAAACCTGCCGCAGTTCTCTGGCGCAATAAGAAACATGCCCGCAGCCCAGATCCTGCACTTTTGAGAACCTGGCTATCCAGGTCGATCAAGAAGATTTGAAGAAGTCCTCTCTGGGGGTGGCCTGACGCTTCGAGCACGGAAGCACAGGAAGGTCTTCATGGCCAAGGTTTCAAATCAGAAACCAGAGGCAGGATCTTGCCAGCACCCCACAGCCCCGCTTGTGGCTATTCAGGTTCCTTGCGAACCTAGGCGTCCCCTGTCAAGGCTGATATGGAAGCCTAAACAAGAGTCTTCAACCAAAGCTTCCGGAGTAGTCCATGCCGAGACTGCGCCTCTCCCGCGAAGAAAAGGGTAAGATGCCCATCTGCCCTGACGATGTTGCCAGCCATGAAGTCACGACGGCAATCATACCGTCACCTAAATCAAGGGCAGCAAAGCCTTTTGTCAGCTTCGCTTTCACAAGCGAAGCTATTGTACCGCAACGAATTCACTGGGTTCGCGGCCGCAAGGCTAAGACAGCAGTGTTATCTGAGGTTGATCCCCTTCGCAGCAGAATAGCGGGCAAGGCACCACAGCGTGCTCCGCTCCCCAATTCATCAGGCACTAAGCTCGCACCCATCGGTGAAGCTAGCGCCAAAGTACTATTCAGTACTAATCCCTTCTGCAGGGATAAGAGGAACGAGCATTATCCCTTGTACGCTCCAGAAAGGCCTCTCCACGGGTGGTTCAGGCTCTGTTGAACTAACCCGCGACAATTCTTGGCAAACAAGCGGGAATTGGAGTCTCTCCAAACCACCTCCCCTTGTTGTCAAAAGGATGCCGACTTGTGACAATCCATTCAGCCCGTTGTCGGCAATATCCAATCAAGGCTGCATCTCCGCATAGTCAATCGGCGTTTAACCGGTTGTCCACACATGCCACAAAGAAGCATCATGAAAGGAGTGCTTCGCGAGGCCCAACCTTCGCGTCCGTCAACATGACCGGAAGAGGACCAGAGCGCACAGGGAGGGTCATACATCTGATGATACCCCTTTCGGCTCCCCAGATCCAGATTATAGCCCGGGCTTGGGTGAAGTCTTGGTGCAAGAAGAAGGTGTTTTCCGAAAAACCCAGATCCAGGGTGCGATACCCTATAATTATGAACAGCCTTCCTCCTCGACGGTCCCAACCGTGCCACAACTTAGGCGGTCGCCCCAATCATCTGATGGAGAAGATGAAGACAGCGGGTATGCCTCTCAGCAACGGTCAGTTCTGTGCGAACGGACAAAGCATCGGTTAATATTGCAGATAACGCCAATGACGATCTTCGTCGGCGTTTGGAAGCTCAGGAGGCAGACCTCGCTAGAACTCAGCAAGAGGCCCTGGACAATATTCAACAGATGCTCGCTCAGCTCCTCAGCACCGGAATGATGATACCGGGAGTAATCATGACGAGGAGGGACATCTCAGCAATGATCCGCCCAAGACGGAGAGATCTAGGGAGGCTCTTCCCTGGATACCGAAGTCCTTAAAGGCCTTCAAGCTCAAATTTCATCCCTGCTCAGAGGGATGAATTAAAAAAAGTAGGGGCAGTTCGTCCTTACCCACTGGAGTGGGATTCGGTGCCTATCCGCCAAAGTTCAAACCACCAACGTTGCATACGTATGATGGTAAGAGCTCGCCCAATCAGCACATCTACTATTTCCAGTCTCAGACTGGTAATGTTATAAGCAATGATGCCATCTGGCTAGGCTGTTCATTGGCACCTTAAAGGGAGTGGCGTTCGACTGGTTCCGAAGCCTCCCTCCGGGCTGTCAATTCCTGGATTGACCTAGAAACTCGGTTCCTCTCTCGCTTCTATGAGGATGACACCGAAGTGACCATGGACAACTCCTCTCCACTGTGCAGAGGAAAGGCGAATCTGTCCGTGAATACATTGAGCGGTTCAGAAATCTATCTCTGATGTGCCCAGCAGGGATGCCAGTTACCCATGCTCTTACAGACACAGGCACAACTTCTTGGATCAAGTAGAAGTCCGCATGGGGGCTGTCAAAGCCCATACTTGGAAGGAATTGGTCCGAACAAGCTGAGATAGCCGAGAAATCGGCTAAGAAGTTTGAGCCATCCGCCCCTAGAAGCAAATGGGGCGCGAACAACCCAAAAAGGGCGTAGCGATCTCCCGCAGTCTTCTCAAGCTAAAGGGAAGAGATTATGTCCGTCGAGTTGACCGGGGACATGCAGTCAAGGCCAAGAAGAGCGGCGTCAAAAGCCAGGAGCCTAAATTCCCTCCAAAACAGTAATTCCTTCAGAGATGATCAGGTGGTCACGATATTCCATCTGCTCCACAAAGGAAATAAGATGAAGCTACCGGATGCTGGGCGTCCTAATGAGATAGGCGCACAAATGACCCCAAATACTGTCTTTATCATAAGATGGTCCATCATCCTACTGACAAGTGCTATGTCCTCAAAGACAGGATACAAGCCCTAATAGATGCCGGCGTCCTCACATGAAAACGGAACAGAAGAAAGTCACTGCCAATATGGTGACTCTTGAGTTCGCACTGCCCAGAAGGTCACAGTTCCGACGGGACCTATTCAGCCTCGGCACCGCAGTTGGAAGTCAAGCATCCTCCAGCCATGACTCAATACAACAGGGTCTCGTCCCTTTGACATTGGAGACGGGGGAAGTTATGTGGATACACCCTGACCTCGTCCAAGACGTACAGCGGAGTCGAAGGACTCCAGCTAAAAGGGCAAGTCCTGAATGTCATCTCTGTTTTGCCAGATCATGTAATCTTACTTCGGCTTCCGTCAGTGATTGGAAGAAGAGAAGCATGCTTGCACAGCGCAGGCAGATGCGCCTCAACAGACGGGCACCGGTCTGGAAAATCATACTTAAGGCAGTATGACAAGTCTACTGACGAGATACAACAGCAAACGACGTCAGTACCAATGTCGGCATCCACTCCAATTCCAGCCAAGGGAAAGGAGAAGTAAGGAAGTGCGTGTTCGACCAGCGTTGAAGAAACCGTCAGTCCAAGGTTTAGCCACGCCCTTCCGCTTTGATATATTGGCTCACTTAGCCAATATCCCGGCTCGTATCACAATACACGAGCTCCTTCGTCTCTCTAAAGAGACAAGAGAAGCACTCAGAGTGCGTTAGCCACTCAGAGTCCTTTCTGACATACATGCCTGAGGTTCCTGGTGATGAGATCCGGCCTTCCTGCTCAGAGTGCCATCACGCACAATCAAAGGTGCCTGCTATCACCTTCACGGCGGAAGATATGCTTCTCAAGGACAACAAGCACGATCGACCTCTGTACTACACCGGATATATTGGTTCAACATGCATTGAAAGAGTACAAGTCGATCCGGGGTCTGCACTCAGCATCATCCCAAAAGGCTCCTCTATTCCTCGGCATACCATTGTACAGGTTGTCCGCAACCACCACTACAATATACGGTTTTAAAGCCGGGAGCAGCCATCGCGCTTGGAAAGATTCGGCTCCGCTGCAGAATCGGAGCTGAAGTCAGAAGTGACATGCTATGTCATGATGCTGACACATCATATAATTGCTACTAGGAAGACCTTGGACCATGCCAAACTGGATCGTTCCTTCCACCCTCCACCAATGCTTCAAATATGTTGAAGATGATGTGACAGTACGAACTGTCTTCACTGAAAAGCAACCCTTCAAGGGGTGGAAAACTACTTCACTGACGCCTCCTGTATCAAGAGGCCGACGGAACGCCTGCAGAGCCATTGCCAGACGATGATGAAAGTGGCAATGAGGCGGATTCAGAATCCGAAACAGGCGTGCCAGCCATTTCTGATGGCGAACCAATTACAGCATGTTTCCTCAATGACCCCAATGTAATATCCCTTCTGATGAAGAGGGTGAATGGGTAATTAATGAGAGTATCTCTTTGTTATCCTGCGAGTATTGGGTCAATTAAATCCATCATAGAGGCTCTCTTGCACATGCCCGTACATGAGTCAAGTTCGGCTACTACATCTGTGGAGGTTATAGAAGGGGCCACGCTGGTAATCCCTCCATCCAAACAAGGTCAGTTGCCGATAATCTTCAGTAGAACCCAGCCACGGGGACCTGCAGCTACAGAGTCAAGCTCGGACTCATAAACCCCACAGTTCTTCCGTTTGCGCAACGGGCGCGCCATATTATGGAGAAGATGGGATATGACTTGAAGCAGGCAGGCGGCCTGAACTTCGGAAAAAGGAAAACGCAGCTTGATGCGTAACTCCGTCCAAGAGGGAACCTGCAAATTACTATGATAGTACACACAGGGGGTTAGGGTATGTCACAACCACATCATCAGTACGGTTCAAGTCAAAGACGACGAACCAATTCCATTACAGTCGGGCTCATCTTGCCGAGTGGGACTCTGACATCAGCATAGGAGGAATGTTTCAACGGCCTCACTGTGAATATGACTCAAGCAGTCAATTGGAACCTGCAGAAGCTACTGATGAGGAACCTTGGGCCCAGCAATTAAGTCTCCAATGGGAAAAGCGGTTCGAGCTGCGCGAGCCACCTACCGAAGACAAGGTGATCCAGGTCAACTTGGGTAGTCAAGATCACCCCAACCTATTTTCATAAGTGAAAGCTTATCACTCATCGAAAAGGAAGAATTGATAATGCTCGTAAAAGAGTATATAGATGTCTTCGCCTGGAGCTATGAAGACATGCCCGGACTTGATCCACAGGTCGCCATGCACCGTCTAAACATCAAGAACGACGTTAAGCCCGGTCAAGCAGCAACAAACGTCGGTTCCGCCCAAACATCATGGAGGCTATTGAGCCGAAGTTCATAAGTCATTGCTTGTGGCTTCATCCGGGAGGAACAACATCCAGACTGGGTAGGGTTAGCTACATCGTCCCGTCCTCAAAAGAACGGGAAAATATGGATCTGCATCGACTACCGTGATCTCAATACGGTCTGTCCCAAAGATGAATTCCCACTGCCGATCACTGATGTCATGATCGAAAAACACATGCGGGTTCGAGAGGATGTCTTTCATGATGGCTTCTCAGGGTACAACCAGATCAAGATGTATCCTGATGACGAGAAGCATACTTCTTTCCGAACGCCATTGGGGGTATACTGCTACACGTGATGCCCTTCGGACTGAAGAACGCCGGAGCAACCTACCAGCGGGCGATGAGCATGATCTTCCGCCACCATCTCCGAAAGACGGTGGAATGCTATGTTGACGACATTGCCGTCAAAAGCCGCAGCAAAAATGAACATCTTCGCGATCTGAGAACGATGTTCGACATAATGCGGGTCATCAGCTGAAAATGAACCCGACAAATCCTTCCTAGGAGTACCCGCGGCAAATTTCCTTGGTTCATTGTCACATCAAAATGGGACATCTGGACCCGACCCAGCAAACCCAGACAAAGTCAAAGCCATCCAGGACATGCATCCACCAAGGAATCTCAAGAGCTCGAGGCTTGCAAGGCAGATTAGCCTACATCAGAAGATTCATAGCAAAATCTTTCGGGCCGTTGCCAGCCTTTTACCCGTCTCATGAAAAAGGGGACTGCCTTCATATGGGACCAAGCTTGTCAAGAAGCCTTGAAGACATTAAGAGGTATCTCACAAAACCTCCGGTCTTAGTGGCCCCTACATCAGGGAAACCATTCTTGCTTATGTAAAAGCTCTGGACTATTCCCTCGGTGCCCTCCTCGCTCAGAAGAACGACAATGGCCATGAGAGGCATTTATTATCTGAGCAGGACTCTCATAGGAGCGGAATCTCGCTACAATCCTATGAGAAAGAGTGTTTAGCTCTCGTCTCGCTGTCCAGAAGACACGACATTATTTGGTTGGCCAAAACCATACATGTCATCTCCAGGGTGAACCCTTTACGTCTTCTTATGACGAAGCCAGGGTCGCTGAATTCAAGGTTGGCTAAATGGGCACTTCTGTTGTCTCAATACGACATGACCTTTACTCCTCAGAAGGCAGTTAAAGGCCAGGCCCTTGCAGAGTTCTTAGCTGCTCATCCAGTTCCAGAACATTCAAAACTTCACGAAGACATCCCTGATGAAGTCTTCGAGTCTAATGCAACCTCAGCAGAGGAAGTGTGGCAGATGTTCTTCGACGGAGCATCCGCGGATGGGCCCCAAAGGGAAGATATTGCCGGAGTGGGGGTTGTGTTCATCTCCCACAGGATCATATCCTTCCCAGAGCATTCTCCTTGACAGAATCATGCTCTAATAATGTAGCGGAATATAATGCTCTGCTCATCGGCCTCCAGCTCGC